>JAANSM010000824.1:0-22987 GCA_036850725.1 Orchesella villosa | reverse complement strand
TTTGGCTGAAAACTATGAGCCACCCAAGTTGCCCCAAAAACCCAAATCGAGAATTACATTAGTTTTCCACAGTTAATTCTTCAAGCCATAATTGATAACACAGTGTGTAACACTGAATAAAGTGAAGAATGATGACATTCTACCTGAGCCTGAATGGGTTTTAATGTTGTGACTATTGATCCAAACTGTCAAAGTATTGGTTTAGATACATTATGGTCTATTTATGATGCTATGAGAAGCAACACCACGCTATTATTATCAGTATTATTATGATGATTTACGAAAGAAATGACAGCGCATATAAAACTCCCGTTACAGGGTTATTTTAATGAGATTTTCCCTCAGGTGGCACTGACATACACGTCTATAGATATGGCATTTGGCATCTTTCATCAAACTTCTTTACTATTCAGAAATAGTATCATTATATCTGTTTGAACAGTTGCATTCATCTTAAATCAATGCTCTCTTATGCATGCTCATCATGCATTAAGGAATATACAGAAGATCAGGGGATGAATAAAGATGTAAGATGTATTTATAGGAACAACGGACGTGATTTTCTTCACAGCATGAGGTTGCGATAACGGGAAGTGCATTATGTAAAATGCACACGTTTGAGAGTAAAGTGCAACGTAGATTAGCTACAGAATATAACTATATGTAGCCTATTTTTGCATCGTGTTTTTAAGATTTTATGACAGATAAAAGCGTATTGAATTGTAGACAACCTGAGTTGGATACATAATACATACATTGTGCTGTCTTAAATCTTAAATACACTCATGTCGAGTTCTTGACATTGAACAAGCGCTGCCAATAATATCAACATAAACTCAAATGAATTGATGGTAATTTAATAAAAGTGCTCCCTCAAGAAACAGATTCGAATTCTAAAGATAATGTTTGTGCTAGTGCACTCAGCACTGCAGTTTTATATCTAACATTGTAATGGTGGCTGAATGACTGCATTTCGTAATGCAGCGATGAAATGAATGAAAAAGATTAATGCTAGATAGAATGCTTATTTCACATGAAAGGAAATGCTGGCAACCCCGTTAATTCTTGTCCTTTGAATTACATTCTATGTAACGACTCAATGTATGTGGTGCTGACATTTAGAAAACGCATCTTTCATCTTGTGTATGTGGATTCAGTATTATACAGTAACAGGATCTCAGTGAATAGGATTAATTAATTGGTCTCAAGCTAAGCTGTCAACTGAATTCTTTATACATTAATATACGCCTTTGTTATCTGATACAGGTTTCGTCAACGGCACCTTGAAACAATTTGCGAAGCACCGGTGAGACCACCTTTGAGTGACTCTATTCAGCTGAAGCTGGATGAATACAGATCCACTATTTACGACTTGATTAAGATGTGTCATCTCTCTGATAATAAAGAGAACGGGGATGCTGACGATGTTGACATTGACTTGTATGCAATTCCTGAGGTTGGCTTAGAAGAGGAGGAAGACCCAGAAGTGTATAGCATTATTAACAGCAGCAGCAAGTCATTTGAACTATCAGCCATTTCTCAATCTCAGTCTACATACGTTTCTCCCACACGGCAAACCTCAAGTGAAAACCTAATGCATCTTCAAAATAGAAAGGAATCTGAAGACGAGAAAAAATACTATAGCTCCCACGCATCCGCCATTAGTAGTTACTTTTACCCTTTATATTTGTCTTTAACCACCAATGCTATGTCATCTTCATACCAAAAATCTCAGTCACAACATTTATTAATGGTAGGTAGTCAAAGTCAACAGTATCTGCCTCCACCGCAGCCACAACAACAGATCAGTGAGAAAACTCGGACTATGAAAAATTTATCGATATTGACAATGCCTTCCATTGATAATCCGTACAGTAAACAACAACAACAAAGACATCAATCCAATCAAGTTCCCACTTTATATGGCAATGGCAGTAACAGTAATAGTCGACCAACTACAGCAACTTACAATAGCGCAGTCCCTCTGACGCTTAGTAAAGACTACTCTTCAGGAAGCAAAGAAGGGGATTATGCGTATGAGTACAATATCAATAAAAAGAGTAGCGATATGAGAACATCTACGTTCACGAATGACTTGGCAATGATGGGAGCTGGAGATGGCGTCAATAACGACTCCTATCAACTATCCACTTTCACTTTCCCAAAACCCAACGAGTCTTCTTCCAAATCATATGAGAAATATCGTGAGAGGTTGCCTTCCAGAGGTTGTGTGAACAGCAAGAATATGGGTGGGTAATTTCTTTTTTGCTACTTTCTTTGGTGGAATATTATTGAATATTACATATTACATCTAAAAAGGTGTAGCATTAAAGTAGCCTTACATAGTAAAGGATGTGTGCTTCTGATTCAAAAATATCTAATCACTACTCGACTCTTTATCCACTCTCCACTCTAGTTGATGAATGCATAGATGACATTTTTGGAGATTCAGATTTGCTAGCAAGTGGCTACAACAACTTTACATCTAAACTAAAGACCCGAGGCGGAGAAAATCTATCCTTACCCCATGAAACTGAACACCCTTCAATGGACTATGATGGAAAAAGATTGGCAACTCCCTCCTTTTCCAAACTATATGGTAATAAAAGCAACGTAAACCAAAATTCAACTATGGGAGAGTCCTTGCAAAATGAAACAAAGTGCCTTGGCTTTGAAGATAGCTTCAGTTTTAACAGCGAAGATGATGCTGGAAACCCAAATAGAATTTCAAGCTCCGACTCAAGTACAAGGCTGCCAGAATTTACATTTAAGACTCCATTGCCAGCAAAGAAAATTGGTACAAATGGAATTACGGCTAGTTCTGGGACAGAGAGAAAGGTTTCAACAAATGGCACTTCTTTAAGCAGCCACGGTTCGGTAGCTGCGTCGGCTGCCAAAACCAATCCATTTTATGAGTACCAGCAAATGCTCGCTTCGAAAGTAGGGAGCAATAATAATCTTCGCAGCTGTGGTGGTGGTAGTAGTAGCAATGGTACTAGTGGCTGTAACAACACTAAATCATCCATAAGGGCTCAAGACATACGAAATGACATGTCTACTACCAATAACAAGCATCAAGACTTTCTCTCTTCGACTGGATGTGGAGCTGGAGATGCGGAGAATCGCATTGATATGGTACATAGGAGGGTAAATTCGAAGGGTAGAATGAATCTATTTTCTTCCACAAATATTGAAGGAATTTCTTCCGCCTCTCAAGGCTATGCATCCACTTCCAATAAAAGTATTATGCAAGGTGGCAATCGTGGACCTCTAAAGCCCACCAGGTCTTTTGTCGATCATGATTTAATCCTGGTCAATGGCAGGAGTAATACGACTACTTCGTATGATTTACAAGAAAAGAGAAACGCCCAGTATTCAAAGAAACGTAAGCTTGTAATTTTGTTTTATGGCCTTTATAACCTCTTGATTCAGACGGAGTATCAAGGATTTGGAGAAAATATTGCCTCATAATATCATTTCATGTCTCTTTGAACTCTTGTGTAGAAACTAAAAGTGACTTCTTTCGATTTGGTGGCGGTGGTGGTGGAAAGAAAGAGAGTGAAGAGGATGCTGAACCAAGTAGAAGGCCGTTAAATGAGCGCTCACACTATGGAAAACTGCATAAGTATGCGGCACAACGAAATGGGATAACTTCATCCAGTGCTTCACCTTGGGATGACGATCCATGGACCCAGTTTCCGAAATCCACTACTGGAATACCAGAAAGAGGAAGAAGTGCAATGCGGAGTGGCTCCACTGGGACTATGAAATCGCAAGTGAGCCAATCCGCTTACTTTCCTAGTACTACCCTTTATTCAAAAAATGCATACCCTGACAATAGCAAGAGAAAGGCGTCTTCCGAACCAAGTGTTAATTACTATCAACGGCAAAGGTCACCACAGAACAATTCAAGATTTACATCTGGAAGACATTCTCAAGTTCCAAGAAGACAAAACTGGACAGAACCTGTGTACGACGCGTATCCTCAAGTTCATGCAACTATGAATGCATCAGACTTGTTCGATTTGCAGAACAATATCCAAAGGGCAAGGTTTCCACCAACCTAAAAATATGGTTACGTTCACTCTTCACTCTATTCAACGAAGTTTACCTTATCATAGAAGCAGGATAGAAAAAATTAGTGTTGTTGTTGTAGTAGAATTGCATTCATAGTAAAGCGAATGTATTCCCTGATGAAATCTCAACTTATATTTGATATTATATATGATTTATGTATAAACACACCCAAGAGAGCCTTGTAAATGTTCTTTGATCTATTTCTATAATATTTTTATAACCTATCTTTGATCTTGAAGCTTACTTTATTATGAATGTGAATAAAATGAAACTAATTTCAGACAAATAATTTTAAACCCGACTCATGTAGCATGGATACGTTTTACAATATACCAACAATATCGATTTATTTTGTAAAGAAAATAAGTGGAATCATTAAGTTCAACAGTCATTTTCGTATTTATATTTGTATATGTATTATGAATGTCCTCTTATTTGCCCTTTCTTAACTTTTTCATGGATTGTTTGGAATCTGATAATCTCTTCTCTTTAATTACCGCTTTAGGTTTATTACTAGTCTTAGTCTTAGCAGGTCTTTCTATTTTCTTTCGTTTCTTCGTTACCTTCTGTTCTTCCTCACTGCTACTAGCATTATCATCCTCATTTTGGCCTTCGGAATTTTCGCCATTTGAATCCTCTTNTTTCTTCGTTACCTTCTGTTCTTCCTCACTGCTACTAGCATTATCATCCTCATTTTGGTCTTCGGAATTTTCGCCATTTGAATCCTCTTCACTATCATCAGCAATTTTCTCCTCTTGCTCGTCCTCAACTTCTACCTCTTCTGCATCTGCGCCTTCAGCCTTCCCCAATTTAAGCCAAACAGTCATGCACGTAATCCGGCATGTTGTGTCTATTTCGGTCAACAACTTTGGCTGCTTTCTGAAATTATTCTACAGAAAAATTTTGTTTTGATTACATGGAAGTTCTTATATTATACCAGCATTATGAAGTCGTAGAAATACAAAGGCATGTCATTAGATCCGCTATGTGCTTTACCTTCTCAAAACTCCAAACTTTAATGTATCCATCATTGGAGGCAGTGAACAGCATCTTAATTTCAGGTACATACTGTACTGCCTTCACTCGCACTTTATGGCAGGGAAATTCCGTAAGCTTTTTAGTCGACTTAATATCATGAATTTCTACTTCCTCTTTATCACCAGCTATTAGTATTACGTTATCCTGTATAATAAGAGCAAAATATTAGTTAATTGAAAAAGTAAAATAAAACATTGCAAAAAATAAAATCATATTAGAAGCAAAAAAGAATACACAATTAAATCAGTGTCTCAATAATCTGTAGACGGGCTGACCGACGCCATAAACTATAAAGAGTTCTGGCGCTAATGTACCGTCATTGATTTTGCAACAAACACTGACAAAGTTGTCATTCAGTTGGACAACATTGCGGTAAGTAAGTGCAAAATATCTACAGTCACATGCTACACTGTAATTTGTATCTTTTTAGTATTGCAAATCAACATTATATGAATAGTTTGCTTACATTTAAAAACGTCATACAGGAAATTCGTTTCCCAACAGGAATTGGAATAAACAACTTTTGCAGTTTGGACACTGTAGACATCTACACGGTTGGAGATACTAATAGCATAATAATCCCCTTCTGGTGACCATTTCACAGCATCAGCAATTCCTTTTAAGTTTGTAACATAGCCACATCGTCCTTTCACCAAATTCCAAGTTTTCAAAGCTCTGTCTTTCCCAACGGACAGCGCCAGTTTACCCGATGGATGGACACTTATATCAGTAACTCCACCAATATGGGCCCTCAATGTCTTTTCACACAGCCAGCTTCCTTTCTTCCATATGCAAATTGTGCCGTCTTCGCACCCACTGAAGAGATAGCTTCCTTCGTGTTCAGTAAGGCATGTGATCGTACCTTAAAATACAAGTTCATAAAACTTTAATAAAACCCCACATGAATTAAAGCTTACAAAGATGACGAATATCTCAAAGCCAATAAGATATCCACATTTTCATTAAACTTACCTGACTGCTTTTGTAAACTCCCGTGCTCAACTCTAGCAGCCAAATTAATCAAATTAATTGACTCATCAGCACTTCCAGCAGCTATATATTTATCCACACTAGCTATAGACCGAATGCTTCGAGACTGGGAATGATTGGTGAAACTCATGCTGAGTGAGTATTTCTGTTGGAAAGATCACAAATGAAAATCAGTCACTACATATCAATGGTAAGTTAGAATCTAGAAATAAACTACCACACGTAACATCCAACATTTACAAAAGAAACAAAATATAAATACCAACCTCTTCCTCTTCATCCATTGCAAACTTGTAGCCAAGAATAAACTCCTCATAAGTCCCCACTATCACCTCCACAGACTCTACAGCGACAGTCTCCGAACTTTCATCGGAAGCAGCCATATTACCTCCCGGCTGGCAAAAAGCACGCTTTCGAACAAAAAAGCTAATCTAAAAATATCACAGATTTGATTCCAATAATTCCACAAAACCCCTGACTTTTATGGAATTAAAATTGTTTCGATTTTAAGCAAAAAGGTACCACTCAAATAATCACTTCTTCCACTTTTTCACAGAACCTGTCAAAATTAATCAAAATTCAATAAACAATTAAAAACATTTGAACAAAAAACGGATCGATTGAAGGATGAGCACAGTACAAGCTTTCGCATGCTACTCTCGCGTGTTTCATACTGACAATGTTGATAGGGGAGAGTTGCTGTATGTGTGTGGGCATTGGTATCAATAAAAATGTGGATGCCTGTTCCTTCGGTATTCCATAGGGGCGAAGTGAGACGCTCAGATGTTATGGACTTTTTATGCATATTCTTCTAAAGGTCTAGTGAATATGAATATACCTAAAAAGCAAATACACAGTGTATGAGTGTATGTACAGTAAATGTGTATATAGAAAGCAATGCGGTTTTGGTTTGTTTTCATATCATTCTCAATATCACAAACGATGCAACTGTCAGATCCTAAAATTTCGCTCTTGTGTCTTGTTACTTACATTTCCGTCAGCTGATTTTTCAGTCCAACATTTTAATTTATGAGTTGTGGGTGGCAATCAATTCTTAAATGTTGAATGCTAAAGGGTTAGAGAAAGTTGCTTTTAATGTTTACTAAGTGATTGGACATTTTAGATATTAAAATGTCTACAAGCGGTTCCTTGTGTGAATTTAACGAGGAGGATGATGTGTACCTTCAACTTTGCCCGGATCCTATTCGATTCGAACCAGTGTCAAAGGTGACGAATGTCTTTTATGATGAGGCTAACCAACAGGTAACTCAATAGACTGTATTATATTTGATCAAGTCTAGGATAATAAATAATAAAAGTATGACATTAAGAAATTAATATTTGCGTTTTAATTGTTAGGTATACACTGTACGTTCTGGAGGAGCTTCAGGGGTAGTTGTGAAGGGGAGGAAAGAAAGTTTAAATTGTACATTTCGGATGGAAGATAAAGGACCAGTTTTATCCATAAAGTTTTCGCCGGATCAAAAAATTCTAGCTGTGCAAAGATCTTCACATTCAGTGGTTGGTGGTTATTAATACAAAGTAATTTTTAATTTTTGATGACATTGTAAAGAATCTGTTTGTTACTGAGATTATTCAATTTACAGGAGTTTATGAACTTTTTCTCGGGAACGGAAAATCTGCAAGATGTATTCCCAAACTTGTAAAAGCAAAAATGCTACCATACTAGGATTCATTTGGATATCTGGAAATGAAATTTTATTCGTTACTAAAGTTGGAATCGAGTTGTTTCAGGTTGGAATGCGAATGAATTTGTCTGCATGTGATATTAAAAACTTGTTCTTTCAAAAATCATTTTCAAGTTGAAAATTATGAGTTTTTCTGTTCGTAGGTGTACCCAGAGAAAAGATGTCTGAAATATTTAAAGGGAGTATCAGTGTACATTGATTGGTTTTTACATTCCGTTGAAAATAACATTTTAGTTGTATCATCTCCAGGTGGCATCATTCAACCCTTTCAGTTAAAGCCTGGAAACATATACAAATTCCAGAAGCTGGATAGTAAGATGTCATATTAATTTGCCTTCGTTATTTAATCCAAACGGAAGTCTTCTTTTGCTTTTGTATTTAAATAGCATATTTGCTTGTACTTTATAGTTGATCAAACCACTGCCACACCGCAGAGGGAGAGACTGAATGAACGGGATATGTCAATAGTGTCACTGTACAATCAAACTGCGGTACTTGTTTTGCGTCACAGACCCAAAAGTTCGACATGTAGTGGTGCTGAAATAGATGTGTATCCATTAAATAGGTAAATCTAGTTAAAAAATAATATCACTAATCACGAAAACATGAATCTCTTTACAAATCAATCTTTAAATTAAACACACATTTCATTTGTGTGGTTTGTTTTGTAGAGAAAAAGCAACTTCTAAGTCCCATGTCTTGAAGTTGGAAACTAGTGGGTGTTTTGCCATCAACGTTATTGATAATTTAATTATTGTTCATCATCAAGCCTCCAAGGTATTGTGCATAGTTTGCCGTTATCAATTATCAAATGCAGAATCATTTTTATTTATATATCTTATTTTCCAACGGTTTTGTTATCATTTCAGGCATCCATGCTGTTTGATGTGCATTTAAGTGGTGCTTATGATGGTTATGCTACTTATCATACTGCTGTTGTTGTACCGATGCCTATAAAGCAGTTTAAACTTAAACTACCGACTGCTTCTACTTCTGTTTCTGAAGTTTCCGAAGTTCCTTGCGAATTATGTAAGTAAACCAAAATTAACATTGAAGTATGTTATTCTTGTTCAATACTTACCACCTGAATGTGGTTAATTTTCAACAGATTCTGTTAACTGGGTAGTATTTCCACCAAATGTGATTATTGACGCTAAACTCGGATGCCTTTGGTTTCTTCAACTGAAATTAGGACCAATTCAAAATATTATGCCAGATAAAATAAGATTGGTTGAATTTTTATTGCAACGTAGCAATGGAAAGCGACAATTACTTCAGCTTTTACAGCATACTATTCTTTCACCCGCTTTCCCCGAGTTGGATTTGGTAGGTGGTGTGTTGGATAAATTGAATGAAAACTACCAAAGTTTCCTTGATGTAGAAATGCAAAACCAGGTACGTAACTCTTATACCAAAACCAGGTCAAAAATTTATAAACTAACTAACAAAATAATGTTATCCTTAGATGTCCCTTCCAGTTAGTGGAAAAACTGACGTTCTGGTTCCGAAAGGAAGTATTCTTGTGGACCAGCAGGATTTATATACAAATATCTTTTCGAATTTTCCAAATTGCGAAACTATAACCGATAGATATATTGTGTTTGTGCTAACTGAATACATTCGTTCGCTAACTCAGTATAGAATACCCGTTCAACATTATATTTATGAACTTGTCATTCACGCAATGGTTAGACAAAAGGCATTTTATCAACTGCACCAGTTCTTACAAAATTATGTAGTGAATGACTCAAAACATCTTGTAAGTGATGATGTTGTGTATATATGTATTTTATTTGACGTAAGGGTATTAAAATATATATTTCTGAATCATTATATATCCGTATCTTCCACAGGCATGTCTTCTTTTATCCTTGGAGGGCGAGTATCCTGCAGCGTATCAGTTAGCCCTTGATATGCTAAAAAGATTGTCAAATGCAAATGACTTGATAGTTGAAGTTTTAATCAACAAACAAAAGATAATCCCTGCATTACGGTAAATGTTTTGACTACCTTTTCACAGGCTAATTCTTAACTCTTTAAAGTTGACATTTCATATGCCTTACAGATTTGTGCAAAGCTGCGAGAGAACGGACACCATCTCTGCAAGGAAATTTCTTGATGCTGCAATGAGACATGAAGATAAATCAGTTTTTTATGCTGTGTATAAATTTTTTGAAGAACGAAATTTACGCCTTCGGGGCGTTCCCACGTTTGAACCCAGTGAACTGTGTGATATTTATGTTCAACATTTTCAGACATCATTCGGGAAAAGCACTGCATGTGCTAATGTATTCGTGGAATCGTAAACTAGCATGTATAATCTAGCAAAATCTTACGAGACCAATATAACTTATTTATGACTGTTGACAAATAAAATTGAAACGATGACTCCTTTGAAATATTGGAATGGCCAAAGAAATTTATTCACGGACAATTTCATAAGTAAATTCATAGACAAAACAGAAACCTTAATCATAACATAATGATACAAATTGAAACTGAATAATAAATCAATTATTAACAATGAATAACATATTTCATCTCCAAATAAAACTTACAAGTTCAACGTTACAAACTTCACAAGAAATACCGTAAACAAAGTTAACTTCAATATTGGAAATTGAGTAGGAATAGACAATGCCAGTAATGATAAGAGTCGAATGGCACCATACCATAAGTAAGTAAAAGGTTAAGTTGTTAAGTATGCATTACATTTTAACATGTAATCGCAAGTAGAAGCGTGAGAAGGTAGAATAAGCATTACAAAATAGAATAAACTCTCAAACAGTAAATTATGATAAATGACTGTTGTTGGTCACAGAGTTCTGCCTTGTGACCACTAACAAAAGTTATCTAAGTGGGGAATTAACTCGGATTGTGTAATTTTAATAAGACCCAATGATCCAAAAGGCATTTAAAATCAGCTACATTCATTCAATTGAACATGTATTATTAACTACTAAAATGTACGTATAGTTAATTTTTTAAATAATTCAAACTGAATCTATTTTACCGTTTCATTGTAGCAGTATGTGCCATGTGCTATTATTACATGGTAGGCATTAGTTTACTTTCCTAACCTCAACAAGACTGGTGATGGCGGTGAAACTTAATTAAATCAGCAGACAACTATCACACAGTATGTACATTAGTATCCCACAAATTACTCGGAACGGCGCTTACTATACATAGCAAGTCGAATTTCATCACTGCTCTCGAACTTTTAGAACAACATTTTAAACATACCATAAGCATACATATATTATACATGATACATTAGTATGTGAACTGTAACTTGTCATTTATTGACCTAACGGTATGTGACAGAGTACAGTTTTCCTTCATTGCATAGAATTAGTGACTGCGAAATACGTAAGTTGAATTACTTCTCGCATTTAAGTTAATAACTACATAGTACATCTCGAGTTATGTAGATAGTTTTAAACTGTGTCTCGTGTATTGAATTTATGAGATTGGAATACTTCTGCTAAAAACGGAGAAAGTTGCAAAGGAAGATAAGATTTTTCTCAGGTATTTGTTGAAATTAAACTTGATTTTATAATAGGTAACAATTTTAATTTATGCATCGATATATTTTCTAATAATAGTCCCAAAGAACCGATCACAACTAATTAATATCGCTGTACCAGGGCATACAACTATAACGAATCATATTTGAACTACGTAATTACATAATGATTGCATTCTGTTAAGTCTTTTTTAGTTTAGTTTAGTATGGCACGGACATTAATTATTGAAGTTTAGTGTTCATTAAACGACATAAACCTATAGAAAGATTTGCATGATAGTGCATAGCATATGCGAGGCTAATATTATAATATATACATCCATTATCAAACCAAAAAAAATCCACATTTGATCAGACGCTGAAAGATTACTTAACTAACTAAGGGAGAGCAAAGAAACGTTACCGAAAGCATTTCTGCATTTAGTTCATAATAGAGCCATGTAGTCATCAATTCATCATCAAACTTGTAATGTTGTAATCTAGAAGTACATATTCCTAAAAGCTAATTTAGAATTATTAATCAGCACATGATAAGATATTGCAGGCAATCGCTGTTTCACTTAGCTGGAGTCGGTGATGAACTTCCATCTTCCTTTTTGGGATCACCGTCTTTAAGGTCTAACTTTTCCTTGAATGCAGCCACATATCCCGAACCGTCAGACACGTCCTTTCGTCCTTCAATGCCCCGACCTTTACCAGAATTGTCGAATCGTTCCTTGTGTGATCCAGTATACTTTGATGTGTCGGTCAAGCGATCAACCACATTACTATGTGCTGCTCTTGTCGCTGACGAAAGTCCTGGTGGTCCACTATTAGCCAGTTTGTCAAGGATTTCCTGTGGCTCAATTTTCTTGCCCTTGGCCAACTCTTCCACATATTTCTTGAAATCTTCAAACGTTATTTTTTTCGCTGTCCTATAATTTAAACCAACGAACCATTAGTTTAAAAACGCATGTCTATACTTACAAGGATATTCAATATTCTACAATGGATACAAAATACAACCCATCGCTCAAACTTACTTGAACAGTTTCTTGAAGCAAATAGACGTGTCTGTGGTGGTTATCTTCTTCCCATCAATAACCTTGGCTTGCTTCATCCATTTGTCACAATTTGACAATGTTATATGCTTCCCATCCTCATCCTTGTTTCCAAATCTGGAAAAAGCCGTAAATTGGTCGCGAATGGTTGCAGGCTTCCCATCGCCACTACCTCCTGCTGAGTCACCCATCTAAATTGAAATACATATATGCATTTAATATCAACTAGTAAATTATTTTCATACACGCAATCCATATCTCAAAGTTAAGTGGCAACAAAAATCAGTACTCAAGTACTTAAAAATTAATCGTGTTTGTATTTTCTGTATCATTTATCACACCAATGCGAAAACCAAAGCTTCTACTTGACTTTAGCATACTCGTGTAATAAATGTACTATCGATATAAATGTATAATACACGGCAATGTTTATTTTCAACATTATGGAACGGTTATGATGTGCTTACTCGTGCGATACGTTTTTATGTTAGTCATGCTTTAAAACATATAGGCTGGCTTGGAATGCTTGTTTGTATTTAGGGCATACTACATTTCTTCATGTTTTCAATTAGTATTGAATGCGAAATTTTGTGTTCTTCTGCACATTCCAATTTATTTCAACCATAAATGGTACGAATGCGAATGCTGATAACGCATTTTCAGAACACTTCCACCAGATAACTCTATTTTGCAAGGCAATACTTCAACAACAATCTGAATCTGAAATGAAGAAAAATGTTTTTGGTGTGTGAAAAACGGCTGTGTGATTTCCCTTTTCGATGCTACCTAACTGCGTACCGTCAACCGTACTTCTGCGTACTCACCATGAAAAAATTAGTCCAACGTATGTTTAGACTACGGAATTTCTTTACGTAAGCCAGTCTTTTTGATGTTAGTAAAATACTCCGGTTTACTACAAAATCGTTTCTGAAGACCGGATACTTTTCTAAAGGAAAATCAGAGCACTGTATCCGATCAGAATCCCAAGCAAAGAATTTGAAACTTAACAAATTTTTACCATCGTCAGTATGGTTTGTACATAAACAGTACGTGAATGCACTGGACAGTTACGTCGAGTACATAAGTTGGGTAGATGTCCAATACTCCCCCACATATGAAATGCTTTAAAATATGCTGTAACTAATAATTGCAATAATACACTTTCCTATAGTATAGAAACTTATTTTTTCAACAATGAAAATTAAATACCGCACACGTTTGGCTTCTGTGTTGCACTAGCCGTGCCGTCGTTTCATATCCCAAAACAAAACTGATTCGATTTTTGATGGAACGAATTATTTCGCCTTCGGATTACGATTATACTTTACTTTCAAAAGGGGATTTACAGAATCACAAAAAAAGCCCAACCCTCCCTACAGGAAAAGCAATTATTAGAGTGATGTGATCCAATACCTAGTTATTAACTAGCCGTCTCATCAATCTAAAAGGGGAAAAATTCAAATTTCTGCTAATCTTTATGCAAATGGGAATATAACACAATGCACACTATCCACTATGTACTTTTTCATAAAATATTCTCGATTATTAGACAAATACAGACCTTCACTTAATGAACGACTTTGTTGAACCATTCAACATTCCCCAGGCAAATCACAGAGACTGTCTCGTGGAACTGATGGGTTACTAGTGGCCAAAGGTGCAAACTAGTCATTAAATCAAGAAGGAAGACGCACCTCTAGGCTTCATAGCATTTACTAAACTGCCTAGTGATTATAACCATGCAGTAGGCAATGAATGAAGCATGTTTATTTCAAAGCCCATTAACATGAAGCCGCATGCATTTGCCGACTCCACTAAACATACATCAGACATATAACTGAATTACCAATTTGCCACGGTACATCAATAAGTGATGTAAAAATACAAAACAATAGGAGACAATGCCAGACGTGACTCAAAGACCTAAATTCGTACACCATAGATTACTTCAGCTTCGGGAAGCCAGCCTCGTTTGTAGTCAATGTCCTATGAATATGTAATGTATGTGTGTAACAAAAAGGCTTTAAATCTACAGCTAAAAGAAGAAGCACAAACAGAAATGTTCACTTCATGACTTCATACATAAAAATCCTCGTTATCGTTCCAAACACTTGGTACACACACAAGGTAGTGCAAACGAAGTAGTTTATGAATTAAATGCATCTGATGGCTAATTTCCACTCAAGGTTTTAGTGTATGGTGATTTAAAGTGCTTGAAACGTTAACTCCCCATACATGAGCATAACAACTCGTTGAGAACATGAGATACAAACATAACAATCAGGGTTTATTATTATATCCAACACACACAAATAATGAAGTATGAGTGCGATATCATTAATATTATAGCGCATGCAAACGCATTAGGTACAACGAACAACCGACGAAACATGACTTTGCAAGCTGCCAAGAGTTGTACCAAGTGGAAGTGATAATTTGTGCAAATAAATTCACTTGTGCTCTCCAGCCAGTATTCAGAGAGAATCAGTAATGGGCGGTGAAAATGACGTAATGTTTAAATGCACCAACATTTTAACTGCATGCCACTTCACATCACTTCATACTCAGCTTCAGTCATATCATTACACACACATAATTCGCATTTTGAAATAAACTTAAACTCACTATTCATCTTCATTACAAATTCTGAAAAGAAATGAATAGAAAAAAGTTTGTATGATGCCTCTCCAAAGCTGTTTGCACGTTTTTTAATTGCATGACACAATAGAAACGGATCTTACATATATGACCAAGTATGGATATGGATTGGATTGAAAATGTTTTTCCTTATGTTTGCGTTTGCAAGGACTGAACCTGAAGTAACAATTTTGTATTTAGTCTATAATCTGTAAGTAACATTAAATACACTTGCCTGCTGTACGTTACGTCATAGTGCAGAAGAAAAAAAGTTAATAGTATCTTGTCAGATTAAATCACTTTGAATTGCTAATCAACGAAAAAGGTCCAAAATGATTCTACAAGCAATGTTAGCCATGCCAGGCGAACCCAAATTACTTCATAATATTAATGTTTTTCGCGTTTAGAAACAGTTGTTAGTGGACATGAACAACTCCATTCGTACTCTGCGTCTACTGTGTTTAGTTTGTAGCCAGGAGGCTGGCTATCCCCAGTTTACAAAAAGTGTTTTCGTTGGTACCATACGCATACGACCATGCCAAATCATTGATTCTTTTCAACATAAAACATAATAATATCTTCCATAAACCACTTGCTTGTTTGTACCATGTACTGATTGCTATCATTCAGGCAATTTCTATTTTCCATTACGTAGGTAGTGAAAGCACCAGAATAATTTCATAAATTCTAGGTTGATAATTTCTTGATATTCTATACCTAAGTATTCATACATATTTCACTCTACTAGGATAGCTTGAGTGAGTGAATCTTCTGCTTTTGGAAACATATTCTTCTTTTTGGGTACGGTTGTTAAAGCATAAGCGAATAATAACTATAAAACGCATCTCAATCAAAGTCACAGTTAAGCCACATGCAGGATGTTGGACGTGACACTTGTACTACTGTAATTTGTCAATTGTCTAAATTGACAAGTTCCCCTAGCTTTATTATCTTTTTGTTGGAAAACTGGAAACAACATACCTAGTATATGTCCATCTAAAGTAAGCATTCAAGTAGGTAGACTAACATGTAACAGGCGTAACATTACTCATGCGTTAAAGCTATAACCAGTATAGTAATAATGGTATCTGTCAAATCAAATCTTTCCATCAGTTTATTTTTTTCCAAATACCACTTCGCTTCGTTCGTGCTTTCCTGTGCCCGTTACGGTTACATCTTACATTAGCTGAGCACTGGAGAATAATACGTATTCCAAATGTAAAGATAAAACTTGAGAACTCAATCAAAATGGGAGTGTGGTAGTTGAACTGCTACACAAAAAGTACTTTCATTATTTCCTTCAACCTCGACTGAAGTACTGGTGAATTTGCAATATTAAATAGTTGATGCATTCTTTTTTTTATATATAGTTACATAGTATTGAAAATTGTATTACATACTGAGATTACTTATAAGGGTCAGGTCAGGGTAAGCATATTACAATATACATGCTGTTTTTTGTTTCCAACACTGTATGTGCAGTGCATTCAAAAGCAATGCGTAAAGATACTACATATATACACTATTCATAATTTTATACCCAAATGCTCCATTGATGTAAAGTTTGATTTATTTCTATAACTTAGGGTTTCAAATGTTTGCTAAAACTACAAATCTGAAAGTCATGCGAATGGGACTACAGTCTCTTGATGAAATGTTTCTAAAAAGTATGGCTTTGTTTGTATGATTCAGATACAGGAAAGCATTTTTGAAAGTCATAATAATTACAGTAGTTGGTACGAGGTACAGAATTATCATGGTATTCTTGTATGCAGGATACACGTTGTGTCGATGATTCATCAATGTGACTATGACTCAATTGAAATTTCAACTTTGTGTCTAGATCTCGCTCTAAGACGCTAAGTTACATCTTGCAACTTTATAGATTTCAAACACAGAACAGTTGGAACAAGACCTTAGATAAGACAAACTTTCGTTCGCATCAACCACTGCTATGCTATGCTACTCCAAATCAACGTGTGACTCACACAAAAACCAGACACGAGTGGCACCAGCTCCAGCATAAAATTTTATAACTCGGAAGAGAACCACTGTGTCTTCAGGAATATTGCGTATACATAAAGCGAGGGCTCGCCTATGTATTTTAGAGGCTGAATAATCAACGTATCAAGTAAAGGTTATATCACGATATATGCAGAGAATAGAATGACATTGCACCTACAGAACAGTTGGAACAAGACCTTAGATAAGACAAACTTTCGTTCGCATCAACCACTGCTATGCTATGCTACTCCAAATCAACGTGTGACTCACAAAAAACCAGACACGAGTGGCACCAGCTCCAGCATAAAATTTTATAACTCGGAAGAGAACCACTGTGCCTTCAGGAATATTGCGTATACAGTAAAGCGAGGGCTCGCCTATGTATTTTAGAGGCTGAATAATCAACGTATCAAGTAAAGTGTTATATCACGATATATGCAGAGAATAGAATGACATTGCACCATTCTCGATTCGAGAGAAAGTCAATGCAATTCATAGATGATCTGATGATGACTCATTTTTGTTGTGCGTGAGGTGAGGTAACTTCGTTAAATGTTCGATAGTACTTATAAAAAGGGATGACCAATTTATCCATGTTCAACCGTACAGACAGATTCAAGACATTTGCTTCAACCTTAAAAATACTTCTTCCAGTTTTCGCTCTTTCGCTTGTTACATCTACAATCTACTTCCACGATGCATTAATACGGCAAATTGCAAACCAGTTTTCATGAGCCCTACTTAGGTATTGCATAATATTTCCTTGTACACTACAGGTCACGATATTTCAATGAAATGTCAGTGTCAGTTGAGTATACCAGTTCTACAATGGGGATTATGATTATAATATGAGCAAGTATTTTTTGAGTTTGATGGTCGTGCTTATATTACCTTCGGGAAGCATTTCTGATTTCATGAAGATAAAATGAGGTTTCTCATTTCCAGATTAGCATTAGTATAAAATGTCATTCTTTCGAATGCTTTCAATTCAATGACGTGGGTACTCTTACGCAGCTTAAACACAAAACTCCTATCCAAAGCATAGAAGTACACCAACATTTGCCTACGCCGAAGGTTTTCAATTTCGCATAAATTCAGCAGTATGTTATGACCTATACAATATGAAGAAAAGTACTAAAACATTAAGCATCGCTAGTTTACTGCCCAACATTACACCATGTAAGGACAGATCGATATTCAGTTTTTCTAGCAATCTAGCATAACATAAGACAGACACAACATTCCTAGCGGCAAGAGAAAGCTCTGTACATTCTCCGAAGCACAGCAGCACAGAGTTAAAACAACATACACACATGTATGTTATACGTACTTTCGTCCACAAATGTCATCGTCCGGATCGCACTTCTATACAATCTAAAAACACTTTTCCCCGGAGCACACATACGAAGTGGTTCTTGAAACTAAGTGGTCTATTTCCTCGACATTAAATTACATGCTATATCAGGTGATCAAAAGCAGTATTGAACGACATATATAAGCAAATGTTATGTTCTACTCTCCCCCTAAAGACTACGACTAAACAACCACACGAACACCTAATCTAAGACGTCCAACATTCAGGAACGACTTCAACTCAACCCACTTTCTCCTCGTCCATTTAAATGGAGGAGAGAACATGTTTTTGTGCCTAGTCGTAATAACGCTCATTAATTTGCAAATCCACGGGTTTCGTATATTTTTATGGCTACGCAGTTTTCACCAACCCTACACAATACTAATACGTACATCTGAATTTCGTTTCATTACTATTAATAAGGACAGACATCACGAAGGTGCTTTCGTATGCATGTGTTGGTACTTGCTTTGTTTTGTTCTCGCAACCCAACCCTTCTTCTAAACAACCAAAAATGGGAATGTTGAATGTTATTGGTTTTTGGTTTCCATTCTTTACAGAACAATGCAAGTCATCATATGTCATAATATTTCATTCTTGTTTCGTTTTTTTCCTTCCAATCATATTACTCTCTCTTTGTTGATTCACATTATGTTGAGGCAGAATAAGTTTTCAGTAAAATCATCCCAAACAACTCAGAAAACAATCTCAATGTGTTTCTATTAGTCCTTTAAAAAGGATTAAGTTTTATGTTGCTTGCAAATATTAATCTATATCAATTTAGTACAAAGATGCAAAATATTTCTGTTATTTTCTATTGCCCATGTAAGTGTAAGTAAGTCAAGTCTGCCTTAATAGGATGATGAGAAGTATAATAAATGACTTCAAATCGGTAACTAGACTGGCAAATAAACCAAAACATGCTCCTGCTTCTCAAGAATAGCAATTAAATTATTAATAAATTCTATTTTATATGCACACTCCATCAAGTGCACCTATTTATACGTGATATTCAACTAAAACCTATGCTTTGCCATTTACCGCAGCAGCCTAAGGAATTTATTACAGTCAACATAACATGGATGAGAGAATGAAAGATTTCTGTAATTGATAAAGCTATTAAACAATTGAGAGTCTGTTTTAAAAGAGTGAACGTGAACTGAACTCCTCACCTCGTCTCCTACTGGCCAAGTAAACTAGGCATGAAAACATACTACCTAAATAATATCATAACAATGGCATGTAGCACACTAAAGTTTCTTCTTTGCTGGTTCATGATTTTCCCCCACTTCCTTTCTTATCTTAACATAAACATTACTTTTCTACACCCCAAGTACGTACTTTTATGTAGGTATGTATTTTAAAAAACTCCCTACATCTCAAACCAGATATCATGAAGAGTGAAGTGAATACCGAACTGCAAACTTCAACATAAGAATTTTTTACAAAGATTGAGAAATAGACATAAAAGATTATTACCGAAGAGTAAAGCATACTGGTAGAAACCAGCTTTTTCCAATACATAACCTTACAACATTGTTTAGATTTCATTCGGTTGTATACACACATTGCTCAATGCATAACAATTAATAGTCTTTTTTCTGTAAATCTGTCAAAATACTCTCTTACGTGCCACTCCAAGTTTCTCATTTTGGCTAATAAAAATGTACGAAGATGAATATTTTGCATTGTATGGATATGGACTTACTGCACATGCAACCAGTGTAATGTGAAATGCAAATGTGTATACAAAATATACATAAATTCTTAGCTACTCAATATGCAGTATTTCATATTACATCTACAATATGATTAGAAAAAAGCATGAAATGAAATATTAACAATTACATACCGTAATGATGCTCCTGGTTGTCCGGGGCCCAGTTGACGACCTAGATGTTCTTGGTGTGGATGGGCTGCTAGAATGCAAATTGTGATTTGAAGTGCTATTATGAGGAGCAGATGACACCCCCTTCAAAGCAGAACTTGCAGTTGGTCGATACAAACTTGATGACGGTCGGAGGACCCGTGAAGTTGATCTGCTTCCAGTTGCACTGCTGGTTTTGTTCTCGGTATCTACAGGAGAAACGCTGCAGCTATCAGCTCCGTTTGCTTTCGCTTTAGTGTTTTTGTTGTCATTCGGAGTTTTAGCAGTCGGGGCGGTGTTACCTCTAGCAGACGCAACACGAGACGTGCTGGTTCGGACACCACTCGTGGCTGACTTCGGAGGAAGTGTTAAAGCTGGAGAGCCATGTTGTAAGTTACTTTGGCCAGCAGCTGGAGCTTTCTTCGATGCTGTAGACGCTGTGGCTGGTCTGGGCTTTGTTGGGCTACTAGCATTAGCATTCTTCGTTGGGGATGCTGCAGTCGCGGGTCGTAGCGACTGAACTTTGCTTCCAGTACTGGGACGAGTTAGTTTTGAAGTCATTGACCCACGGGTTCCTTTTCCTTTACCAGCTTCCCCTGATGAGTTGCTAATATTAGATTTTGGCTCATATTCCAAACTGCTATCCGGCTGTTTGGGCCCACACAATCCAGCATTTTCAATTGCTTCCATAATTCTTTTGACATCTTCACCTATTTCTTCCTTTTTACCTCCATTGACAGCAGTAGATGGCCTGCTCAAATTACTAGTCTTCTCTTTAGGTACAACTTTCTGATCAACTTTTGATGGAGTCTCCATTTTGTTTAATGCATTTTTAGCAGCAACTGAATCTTGATTCATATCTGCAGAATCTGAAGCAGTTTTGTTGTCAAGATGAGACCCGAAGAAAGTTTTATCAGTCTCATTGGTTTTTAAGTCAGAACTAGCCTTCGTATTATTGCATTCAGAGTTTAAGATCTGCGCGTCTCCACCACCCAAGTTTGATAGTGAAGACGGTTGAGAATCCAATTTCACATCTTTACTTTCCGGGGCTCCGGAGAGAGGTTTGTCAAGCTGCAGAATATCAGTGTTCTCCATTTTCTTGCCTATTAGTTGATAAATACAAAAAATTAGGTTAGGTTTGTTTTGAGTAAAAATTATTTTAATAAAATCAGTCATTTCATTTATCTTGAAATATTGATCAAGGCTCATACCTGTGACAGTAGTAGTAGAAGTAGGTATCTTGGTTGTTGATACCGCGGAGTTGCTTGTATTTGTTACTGTAGCAGGTCGGGAAATTGACTGCACAATGTTTTTATTTATAATATTATTATCTTGCACGAGCAGTAGTGGCTGCAGGTGGTGGAGAAGAAATTGTTACAGCGGTGCTAACACTACCAGGAGTAGTGGTGGGGCCACTAGGAATGGTAGTCGCAGTTTTCGTCACACTTGAAGTAACGCTGCTGTTAATTACCTTTTGATCCTGATTTCCACTCTGCACTGGTTGCTGATCCTTAGGTTGAATCCCTTGTTTATGAGCCGGTGAAGATGTAGAACTGACTTGATGTTGCGGCGGTAACGCTTGCGTGGGTTTCTCTTGATTCTGAATCTTCTGAGGGCTTGGTGTTGTTGGGGCTGGTGCTGATGATTGCTTCACAGCCGTATTGTTTGCAGATGTAGGTAGAGGTGGGTTAGCAGGCTGAGATTCTGTAAGCCATGTAATGAATAATATAATGTAATTATAACTTAACAATAACATTACAAAGGAACATGAGCAATGGGCATTAGCCATTATATGCACACCTTGCTTTATAATCGCCTTCTATCAGTACAATAATTATTATGAAAGCCCCAGAAGGCATTGATTTATCACCCTGCTTTGTCTAACTTTGCATGCAACGCAATTCAACCAAACAACAAATAATTCGTAAACCACCCACTCGTTATTAAAGCAAAATAATGAAAAATGTCGATACGCATTAAATTGAAGATGTCTATCTTATCTCCCAGACATTCAACATTCTTAGACATGGCACATGGCAAGAAAGTCTGTCATCTCCAATTTAATTGTTTTATTTCAATGTTCAATGCCTTCCCTCATCCCTTCTTGGCTTTTGCTTCCATCAGCAATCCTTTTGCCTTTCACCTACCTTCTTCACTCGTTTAACCTTCAACCTTCCCTGAACTCTGAACACTGAATTTATGTGACAATTTGTGATATTCCGATGTACGATATAGGCTACTGACTAACAACTAAACACACCTACAAGTGGCAAGCTAAACAGCAATTAAATCGATTGTGATTGTCAACAATAATAAATCTGTCTGTCATCTGTAGTCGGTGCACAGACTATCAACTCTTGACTCTGCTTGGCTCAACTTCTGACTTCATTCGCTATTTTTTAAACTGATGACTGAACGTGTGGCCTGCTGCTGCTGCCTGCACACGAAAACGTACCTATGAATTAATTAGTGTACAATGTACAGTGTAGTGATTACTCCCCAATTTTTAGCGTACTTTAAACTGATAATACTACGCTATACGCTTGTACGCTCTAATGAATTATTAAATAATATTAATTGGTAACACAAGTAATATTTGATTCGCAGTTAAAGCTCTTTCACCATTCACTGCGTTCTGCTTCGGTTCGGATGGCACTAATGCTAATAATAATAATAACTAACCACTTTAATTTTTCAGAAGAATCACACCTTTCCTTCTTTCCAGCTCACCTCTCTTCTCTT
>JAANSM010000823.1:0-22998 GCA_036850725.1 Orchesella villosa | reverse complement strand
ATATATATGAAATAAATAAACATTATAAGTACACATCTTTGCAACTAAATTGGCAAGGATCCCTTTTTCGTCTAGTCTATGAGGTGGTATTTTCATTGCGAATGATGGTTTTGTTTTTGTGGGGTAAATGATTTCATTGATTGATGCACAAAAATGCAGTTAGATAAAGTTAAGATTGATGAGATATACA
The DNA here is from genome assembly GCA_036850725.1 of Orchesella villosa. NCBI lineage: Eukaryota > Metazoa > Arthropoda > Collembola > Entomobryomorpha > Orchesellidae > Orchesella > Orchesella villosa. The sequence continues at coordinate 22,808 of JAANSM010000823.1, read as the reverse complement.
TATACATATATATATGCATACACGTATATACAAAACTAGCAGAATAACTGTTACAACAGAAAGAAATCAATCTGAATAATATTAAAATTGCATAAAATGCATTTCTTCAGTTCAGTTGATCCTTTTAAATTAAATGAACACGTAAGAGGAACCATCATTTATTTACTACTTTTGAATACATGTATGTATATGCACAATTTATTCTTCATTTTCATATTTCATATCCTCATTCAGTCCACCAAATATCAAAACAAACACGTTATTGATGACTAGACCCCGGATTTAGCTGTTTTTATATATTTTGCATCGATAACTGTATCGTAATTTCCTTTTGGATGTGCACGATATAGATTAAAATAGGGTCTTTAAGACCAGTTTGTTTCGGCATATCCAGCATATTTTGCTAGCATATTTTGGCCACTTTAAGAGCATACCAGCATGCATATTTTGCCAATTTATACAGCATATTTATCCGGGCCCTATTGATGACCATAACTTTAATTTCTTCGTAGGCGATTTGAGAACAGAAATTTCTATATTATAACTTTTATGATGTTGACCATGTATGTATACATTAAAAAGAGTTTTCGTCGCTACATTATTTGGGGTACCACATCGAAATGCTACACACGATGCTCAACAGCAATACAATTTTTATAACAGATAATGACGATTTTGATGGGGACTTTGGTTGCACCAAATGAGTTTATTTTTTGTTCAAATCCTATACTATAGATCCATTATTGGTAGTTGATTATCGATCGAGATATCCAATTTCTGATCAATAGCAAATTAGCATACCCCGTTTTAATCGGAGTTTATAAATGCATTAGTATGGGTGCCTTTAGTGAATGAGAAAAATTAAATTAAGTTTTAGAACGGTGGACGGTGCACTGCGCCATTGCATTGTGTCGTATTGGCAAGAACTGTGAATTGCAACTAGATTTACGGTACTAAATCACTTTGGACCAACTTGAATATTATGTTGACATCCTTGATGGGTATCAGACAAAAAACTTGTAGCCACATGAAAAGATTATATGATGCTGATGGATACAAGTTGCAAGTATAATATATGTATTATGCCTATGTGCATTATGTCTGCGTCATACTCGTAACATAACAGTCATAATAACACCACACGGCATTCATTTTCTTTACATTACGGCACATGTAGACGCGGAGTCCTTTTGTTATTTAAGATTAGGAATTCGCATAAAACACATAAAAGTGCATACCTGACAATAGAATGCTGGTTGACCAGACGTAAACATACAGCACAGCAATTTTGAAAAGGAGTTAATAGCCAGTTATGCTAATTGTAATGATTAAGCGAAGTCTTTTTAATGGTTTAATCTTTTTTTCGAATCAGGATGATGTCGCCGTTTATTGTAAGTGGTACTGCATATAAGTATTACATTTGCTCAAATTCAGATTCTCATATCACGTATCAGATGTACATTTCAATCAAAAGAGAACACTTTTTCTGTATTATTACAAGAGTTAGAAGTAGAGTTCTATTAGAGTGTTGTTGCATCCTACAAAAGCTGTCCGATGAAATTAAGTACAAGTTGGCACGAAAACATGAAACTTGAAAAGGCTATCCAAATAATTTTGCATGCGCATATTACGTTTAGTTCACCTGTTGAGTAGTAAGTTAAAAACACGTAACAAGATATTCAAAAAAGACAAGGTTATTGCATGATTGAATGAGTTAATAAAAATATTAATTTTCAATTTTTCTCGCTGCACCACACAAAACTTCAATTTGGATAAGAAAATGAGTTATGCAAGTTTTAATGGGCTCTAAAAAAGAAAGTCGGGCTGACATTGGTCTGAGGTTCAACATAAACTAGGACCAGGACAAGGCAAAGACTCATCAGCAGCAGATTAATAGTAAAAAAGTAACTCATGAAATCAACGATGCACTAGATAGAATTAAGCATACCACTAACATCAACGCAGTTTAAACTAATGCGTCTCTGCACTTTGGAGCATGCAATATCTTTGTAAAATGCTAAGATGCATATAATTTACTGCCTTCCTTCTTTCTACATACTCATGCATACCGGTTGAAATTAGATTGACGGTCAAATTCAAATGCTATACTTGGTGAGTGACAAGAGGGCAGATAAGAAGTTGGGTAAAGTCCTACAAAAAGTTGATTTGCCTTAATAGTATCTTGTATCCGCTTTAATTGTAATAATTAATAGCATTTAAGATAGACCGAAAATACATTTTGGAATTTATAAATTGCTTGTTCAATAGATCATATATCAAAAGCATGAAAGCCGACACGTTTCATGGATTTTTTCTTGCTTGAAAACAACATCCCAAAAATATACACGGATTGCAGAACAAAAAACACGCTAAATTAAACCTTGCCAATAAACTTACCATGTTGGGTATGAGTGAGGGAGCGTCTTGCCGACTTCGAGTGAACATGCATTGCATGAGGAAGGGCTTAAGAAAATGTGTCAAAATGCAATTAAGAGCTAACTTTTGTCGGGCATGAAGTCTTTTTTTAATCTTTCAAGTATTACATACGTAAGCATAAGCAGTTTTGATTTAATTAGACATTTTTCGCAATGAATCAAGGTTCTTAGAATTCGCCCAAATGTTTGCTTCTTGGAGAATTTAGGTGCATATTTCGTAACGTAATAATGAATATTTTACCTTTACCTTCGCTCAAAAGAAGCGTGTGTGCACTATTTTACTAATCTTTCTATCTTTTAGGAGGAGGATCATTTGAAGACATTTGATAATGAAGATCTACATTTGATGGACAGACATAACTGGATCAAGAATGAAAAAACAACCTACAAGATGTCATATTTCTAAAAGTTAGACATGTTAGTAGCCCATATTATTAAATATTCTGTGTGAATTACATCCTCAGAGTTTCAATGTAAAAAACAGACCCTCAACTTTTCAGCCGTAACCCAATACTGTAATTTCTCATGTCATCGTATTATCGTACATACTTTTAAAATACCTAACATTCTTTTGAGTGCTAGATATGCCATTGCAATTGCAATTTAAAATCATCCACGCAATTTCCCCTTGTTTGCATCACTTTTTTGCTTGACAATTTTAATATGTGGAAAATTATGCTTGAGCATTTTAAAGGCAAGGACATTTAATATGTTTAATGAGATTTTATGAGAAAAATATAATATTTCTGCAGGGATAATGTTACTTCCAAGGCTGCATGTCAACTGCTAGCAGTGTACCCCACGTGCAATCAGGACGTACTTATCAGGACAACAATAATATATATCAAAGCAAAAATAAGCTTGATACAACGAGCAAAATTGCTTCTCATCAACTTTACTTTTATTCCCCGAAGCGACCAAAGTATACTATAAGTGATACGTGCATCTATTCTTACAAGTAACAAAGAGAACCATAATATACGGATACGCAAAAGTAAATAAGAAATGACAAAAGATTGAATATAAAAATGGCAAAGGGGTGGATGCGACTTGCATTTCTTGGACATTAGCTATTGCCGTAAAGGGTAAGAGAGAGGGAAAAGATTGGAATAAATCTTGGTTTTCAATGTTGTATTTATTTTCCTCTGAAGATGATGATACATGACACTCGTTTTGAGGTTTGAGAATTGGTGACAGTGGTAAATTTCGCTGGTGGGATTCTTTCAGTTGTGTGTGCTATTTAGCATTATCTTTTGTGTGACAGATAAGGATGCGCACTAAAAGTGTTGAATGTTGAAACAAAGAAATGTATTGTTTGTGACTACTCACTATAGCTCTGCAATATTGCATTGAAGTTTTTTGGTACGTGTGAAGATGAGCTGTGTTGCCTAAATAAGAAAATATCACAAGACTGTTTTGCCTTCACATGAATTCATATGCGAAGAAGACTGGACTATATAGCTAAATGAATACTCATAATATCATCATATTATTCATCATCATCTGCTCTGTTTAAACACAACGCAGCGGCTAACATATTTTCTTTATCTCTCAACAAAAAACAAGTCTTATTGCAATTGCAGATTTTCAAAAGCAGAACCCCAATGTGAACATAAGGAAAACGACTTTAATAAAAAAAAGCAAAAGCGACCCTCCCATCATGACCATAAGTGTGTAGCCTATATTATTATTGTTATTATTACTGTACATCATAAGGAATACCTTTCTAGTGAGCTCAGAGAAGAGTGAAGTGAAGAGTATATCCTTTTTATTGAAGACGATGTGCAGAAGAGTGTGAGTGTGCGCTTTGTACAATGAATGATGAATTCGATATTGAATGTTGTATGCTGCTAAAATATGCTGACGAGGAGTGAACGCAACTTTTGATGTTACCCTATATTGTACATGCTCACCATTAATGAAACAAAGTACACAGAAATAGTGTTGTTGCAGATGTTAGCAATTTTTTGTGGTGACGATTGAAACACCAAACTCATCCAACATACAACATCGCACACACATCTTGCGTAAAAATGAAGATATTATTTTGAGAAGTCTTTGACTGTATTCATTTCTATAACAAGACTATAACAAGAATATGGATATTATATAGGCAGCTGTCAGACCCGATAAGTATAAGTGCTTCGTGAATCCTTTTATGATAAAAACTTGTTACAGGTTCAACAGATAATTTTACCGTTTTATCATCATCCTTTTGATAAATGAACAAATAGATTTGTAACGAAAAGAGAGGCGTCTGAAATTACATCCTTTTTTGACCAAAAGTCAAGTTTCAGGAAGTATTCGTCATCTTTGTACTCTTTCCCAATAAGATCATCACTTCTACCCAAAAAGCAACAGTGATGATGTGTGAGTAACGGGATGATATTTTTATAAGAAGTTTGTTACATTATACTGATTTATTATGGACAAGTTTAGACTGTAAAAGAGTGTTCCAATGATCTGACACATGTGCAAATAGCTAGAATTACTGATGTATGGAATATTTGCTTAGTGCAAGAAAAACGCGATTTCTTTTTACCATCGTAAATCGGTGTATCGCGTTCGGTGATGTAACAAAGATTGATGAGTGGAGTGTAACATGAAACAATGTTATTTTAACTGCTTCGCGTGAACTTCTCACATCGCTCTTCCTATCGTGTTTCTTCCCCTTTCCTTGCTGCTGACGAGATTCACGACGAGATGAGAGATCAAGAAAGGAGACAACAAAGGGGTGGTCACGGTCGCTGGAGGTGTTGTTATCACGGAAAGCACGCTACAATGGACAGTATTGTGTAGTCGTGAAAGACTTACTAATAAATAGGTTTAGCCTTTCGCCCAATTAACGGGATAAGGAAAGCACACACAGCTTTACTTGTGAAAGCATCTCTACTAATTTCCCTTCAGCTGAAATATGGAGACGACTAAGGAGGACTGCGACTCTGACGGGTCAATCTCTTGGGAGGACTTTTATCCTGGTGAGTAAAGTAAATCTATGGGAAATCCCAAAGTCTTTATTAGTTAGACATGCAAGAATGAAGAAGTAAGATATGAAAAGTTGAGCTCTTTTTTTTTGTTAAAATGGAAGCTACTTTCTTTTTCGCTTGACTTCCGATTTTTAATGTTGAAAGTAGAGTTAGTTGATAGTTGACGCAGTGGGACCTTCAATTCATTGCTTGTGAAAAACTTTAAGACTTACTACTTTTAAAGTTGAGTCAGTACGTTTTTCATACTAATCTTCCTTTGTACTTTAAGACATATGCCACTTCCACCTACTACTTACCGCTCGTTCACAACATAGTGCATTGAAATGATTGAAGACAAGAGTCACCAAGAAGACAAGAGGCAAACGTTGTGAAAACTCTGGCAGCATCACTTCATTTCAAACATAATAGCGCTCATGTACCAAATCAAAGGATGCTAGGGCTAGATCATCATGACATGTTTGTGGCATTTTTGTCTGAATGTATGCCTTCCAGTCAGACAAATAACTTTTGTTCACACAAGCTTTTAAGATCTGTTTCCTTCACTCAAAGTCACTTACCCAAAATCATAAGAAGCTCTCCTTTAGCCTACCCTACACGAAAAAATCTGGTCTTGATTCAAATGTTTGCATGTGCATTTCACTTCTTCTCTCGTTTTTTTGTTACTTTTACTTTCTCAGATTAACTTCTTCTCAGCTACAAAAAAACTCACAGCTCAGCTCTCTGTAACGGGAAAATTCTCGAAAATATATAAAAAGAAAAGTTCGTGTCATATAATACCAAGTAATGGAAGGATCAGAGTTGGTTCCATTCAGAAAAAAAATCCTTTTTGCAAAGGGGAAATCAACATCTCTTTCAAAAGCTGGGTTATGTCTGTGTGCGTGCGTACTCGTTTAAGTAATTCTTTTTTCTGTTGTCTGCAAAAACGTATCACATAGGGATTTGTCTGTTTAGCTTTCCATCATCTTTCTATTCTTCGTAGGGAGGAGGAAGAAGTATACAAACTGAGATAAAGAGATTTGATAACCCTTCCTCACTATTACAAGCAAGTAAACGTGTAAGAAACCATCCCGATGCATACAAATATACGTAAATACGAAGAAGTACTGTGCATTTTATTTACCATGCATCCAAATTGCTTGGTAAGCAGAGTTGAAAAGCACATGCATTTGTAAAAATGCATGCATGCATGCCAAAAAGCCAAGGGCGGAAGTAAGCAGAGAGAATTCATGCATAAATTCATCCAGATTCTTTGCTCAAATATGCCTGTTATGTTAAATGAATACTCTTGGGCTCACTATTTCTGCCATTCCCTTTCTTTCTTTCGACGGTTTCTCAGCCTGAAAAAGTGTCAAATACCGGGTAGAAAAGTAAAAGAAACAGACGAAAAAGAGGGGAGAGAGAGAGAGGAGATGCATGATATCAAATCAACATAGAACTCCGTGCTGCTAAATAAACCAAGTTAGGCAATGCATTTCCTCTCCTTCTGTCTGCTCTTTCCTTCCTTATTTCCGTGAAGGGAGGAAACATGACCATATGTATAAGGTTTATAAACCCCGAAAGTGAAGAAAATAAAATGAAGTAAATTCTGACTCTGCACTCTCCATAGGTAATATAAAACTTACGGTACGTTAGTGCTAGTGCTTCGCAACTCTAAATCTAGTTATAGCTGAATGAGTTACAGCAACAGAGAGTTTTAAACGTCTTTAAAATGATGTTTTCATTTTATCTCAAAACAGCCACATTTCACGTCATCATCATCATTCGTTTTGAGAAAGAATAAGTTGTGCATGGACCATAGACCACGGCAGAGACTACATGAACATACGATTCAATTGTACCGAGAAATGTTAACTTTAGGAAATCCTTTCTTTATCCTTTATTCTGTCTGTGTCAAAGCTAAAAATCAAAGTTTTGTTTTTGAGCAATTTGATATTTCGACTTTCCCTTTATTCTTAGGTAAATCATTCGTACTTTCGTAGAATTTTGTTTGAAAAACCCCATGTTTTTCTTGAAATGTCAGCCACTATCACCACCAAGGTTGTAGCTATAGCTTTAGGGTACTTGACAGGTCGAAGACAACTCACTTTTGTATTGATGAGATTTAGAAAAGCATCCGTTCCATCTTTTCTTACTCACGCCCAGTATACCACACAAAGACAGGAAAAGCCGATTTAGGCTGTAAAAACAGTAGGCAGCAAGTAATCAAGCAAGTTTTTCTAAGCAGGATGAGAACGCTAACAGATGTGATTACCGCATTTTCAATAACCTCATTTATTCTCATGTCCTCTTCTTATGAAGAAGTAAGAGTGATGCTTCTCATGCATTGACGTGAATGCAATATTATTATGTTTCTAGAGCAAGGGGAAAGCCAAAGCACAACTAGAACATGCACATGCATACGTGCTTCCGGTCATAATTTCTTAAAAGCATAAATAAAGTTCGTTAACAATAATCAATATATATACCACACTCTATAGAAAACTCCAATGACTGTATTTTTCCATGAATCGGAAAATTTGAGGATACAAATAAAAGAAGTACATAAAATCGGATGTTCATTACTTCCAATTGTAAGTCAATACCGTACAAATTGCGGGTAAAAAATTGTCTATTCATTCACAAAATAGAAAAATACATCCATACCACACACACAACTTTCATGCATCGTACGCAGTTATGTACATAAAAAACAGGGAGGGTTGTAACTTTGTAACAAGAAACCCACCATAGTCTAGCTGCATCTGGATATTTTCGGAATCGAGTGTTTTTCTTTCTTTTTTTCCCCAAAGTTTATTATTATTCAGGCCGTAAACTTTCTTTCAACGTTGCACACACTTTATGTACTGCTCCTACTTACTTTTTTATATCTTACTTATTATTATTATTATAATTTAGCTACTACAGCTACGTACACTCAAGTTTTTTTTATGACAAAACCCAATGTTGCTTATGCAGTCGTGACATGAAGCGAATAATAATAGTGGTAATAATAGTAATATGTAGTGAGGAATATATAGAAATGGACTTTTACTACTTGGCTGGATATATGTATATATTGCATTACTACCATTACTTCATGGAATGGAAAGTCCATGACGGCTTCTGTATTACTTTACCAAGTATAAGTAGCGGCTTTCAAAGTAAAAGATACAGACATGCTTATACATTTGTATGTTAGCTAATAGCATAATCTATGACTATATACACCCTTCTTGCACAGAAGATAAACACTGGAATATGGTTACGGTATCCTGCATACGGAGAATAACAAAATGTAATCATCGTGTGATGTGGATTGCACCCGGCTCTAAGAGTTGTGTTTGGGTGCTGCTATATGTTGTGTTGTTTAACGTTTGCGTCTGTGTTCTGCAACATGCACAAAAGCATGCTTTTTCGATAATATATTTTACTACTCCAGGATAGAAGAAAGAAGCTGGAGATGGTAGTCTGGCATATAGCGAGTTTACCATACCATTTGCACTTTTATATAAGTTGTTTTTGTGTTATGGAGTAAGCCTATAGGTGCGTAAGGGTGATAGTGACATTGAAAAAAGAGAAAGGCTGATGTTTTTCGTAAACCAGACACGTGCATTCTGCAATATCTAGTTATTGAAGGTTTTAGGGTGGATGAGATGGTGTGTGTAGTGTGGATATCGTCCACCATTGCAACTTTTATTTTCACTTATAATTTCTCAGCTTTTTAAGCTCCAGCAGTCACAAGGGGTAAACATAAGTTGTATCTGCACTATTTGGCTACACATTTTATGTTGAAGTTTTAAGGGAGTATTCTTTCTATACAAAAATATGGTTCCCAAATAAAGTACGAAGAGATATTGTGGTAGACACGGATTGTTTACTGTACCACTCTGGTTCTTAGGGCATGCAAAAAAAAATATATTTGAAAAGGGTACGTCCAGTTGCTATTGTTGTCGTAAAAGAGGAAATTAGAGTAAAGGGTTGAACTAGATAGTAAAAAGAGATATAATTTCATGACAGCTTTTCCAGCTCTACCACAAGGTTTTATTGGCTGGAGTTGAAGCTACAATGTAAAGCTAGATAGAGATGTATTATATTATGGTTGTAAAACTTGAATATATGGTATATGTAAACCTTGCCCTTCACTTCACTTTCCCTATCGATTTTCATTTTCATTGCTCGTAGCACAATTACTTGAGAATGAAAAAGTGGGCTTGACTTATACTCAACCCGACCCGGAATTGGAGTGGACTTAAAAAGGTGTTTCAGAGCAAAGGTGACACACACAAGATGAAGAATGATTGATATGAAATATTATACGGTTATTTTTCTCTCCCTGTCTAAACACTGCACATTAAGCCCTGCACTTGTATGTATTTCCGTACTGTGTGCCATCTGCTTACTTTTTTATTTCTGTTTCACATTTGTCATCAGTTTCCCCATTGTTTGTCCATTTCTTCATCACTTATCTCATTATCAACCTCTCTCCTGCTTTTGTTGTTAAAACACCCACGCAGTGAACCTTTTTCTCTACCCTCATGGACCACTCACTTTCAGTTCTCCTACCATAATAATCCAGACTCCAGATGAAACCGGTTTTTATGTTCAAGATAAATTTGGTTGCCTTTTTTCTAGACGACCATGAAATGAAAGTGTGCCTACCCAAAATCCCCCTCAAACTAAAATGCAATTTCTCTGTTTTTTTGTGAAACAAAAGCATAGTAGAATGTCAATAGATTGTCAATGTTATATGCTAGACTCGCACTGAAAATGACCCATCGCCTTTCCTTAAACAATAAGTGAAGCCAGAAACTTGAAAAGGGAGATGTATAACATTTTATATTGCGCCATTCTTGTCACAAGTCATAATCGTAAATTCTAAATTCATGCTTGTAGGTTGTCAGTCAAAATAGTTGGTGCACAGTAGTAAAAACGGTTGCTTGTATCTTACCAGGAGGAGGCTGAAGCTACAGAAGAACATAAGATATTACTTTTGTGGATGTCGTTTTCATTTCATCTTTTTTTTGAGCATATAATGTATATCTATTTGACCAGACGAGTCCGAAGTAAACAAGACAAAATGCATTCATTCAGCCACTCTATTTGTTCCTCACTCAGAAAAGTATAGCTTCTACCCAATTTTTATATTCATTTTGTCAGATGATATCCAGAAGTCTAGAAAAGATAACGCCTGTTACACAGTCGGCTCAAGTAATACTTTAATAGCATTTTTGGTAACTTGGAAGAAGAAACAACTACGATAAAATTCAATGTACGTAGGTTTTTTTATGATGATGCCGAAATGCGTTGGTGAATGTGTGATGTTGTCCATTTGTGCGTATGAAACAACATGTATTATATTGTATATTGCTTTTTGTGAAGAACAAATGAATGCATTGATATTGATGGTTCCTCCATCTGCATCTTCTCTCTCTCTTTCTCTCTCTCTCTGTTTGCTTGTTTTTACATACTTTCAATATGTATTTGTTAGTTTCATTTTCATCACTTTGCTTCAACGGAAAGGCAATGGTAGGGCTGGATAAATAAGGGATGTATATAGATATATATTGTTATATGAATTGCACTCCCTGCACAATAGTGCATATATATATGAGCATGATTTGATGATGATGATGGTGGAAATGGAAGGCACGATTATGAAGACCTTGTTCTAGAGCACCATACACTAGGTTACATTTAGCATGTGAGGCAATGACACTACATTACCATTACCATTACATATTTGCTGTGTTTAGAGATAGAACGGCATTGACACACAGAATTTTATTACTTTACTCACTCACATATATAGCCTCTGACTGAATCATTTAAAATGTATAAGCTAGGGGATTTGTATTAGGAAATGAGGGACAAGGAGAAAAACAAGAACTCGAAATATTATGTGTGGTTGTGTTTCTGAGTGATGGGATATGTATTCAGTTCTCCAGAGAAACGAAATACACTCTGAGGACTGGCTTGTGGATCCATTCTTCTTCAAAGTAACGATAAGTAAATGCAGTTTTGTAGATGCATATATGAGGAGTCTCATCAGCGCGGTACATGGTACAGAGTATATATACAGACAGATATAATGTTATGCCGCTGGAAAATCATGGAGTCAGCCCTAAAAAAATAACTTTCATTGTTCCGTTTCTGAAAGTACATTTTTATAAGCATATGGATTTTGTCTGTAGTTGGTAGTTCTTTTGTCTTACAGTTTAGAGCAAGAGCTTAATTTTTGACTACGGATAAAAATCGTGATGCGATGAAGTGTACTTTTTGCAGTACACACCCACTTTTACATCTACGATGCAATGAACAATGATGATGATAATTTTTCGGAGGAACATCAGTCATCTGTTAAAGCCTCATCAGCTCCTTTGACACGTTCATTGGAAGAATAATGCATCGATGGATGTAGCGACAGATTAGAATATTCCTTCTGGAAGGGAAGAATAGGATATAGAACGAGTAAATATGAATGCATAATACCCATAAATAAAAAATAACATGTGCTCTTCTCCTATGGAATAATTTATTCTGTCATATTTTTCATTCATAACTGGAGATTGGAGTGGAGTCTCTCTGGTATTGTGTTCATTGTAGTTCGAGGAAATGAGCAGCATATCATTGCAATCGCTTTTATTAGGTCGTTTCCTTTAGAATGCGGAACTACAATATTATACGTGTTTTGATGGACAAAAAAATTGTTTTCGTCGCTCGTGTACCATATGAGTTATGAAGTGAATTCCCCAGTTAAAGAAGTCAAAGCCGAGCAAGAGAAAATAAAAATGCTGCGATCTCGGTATGTTGCAACAACAAATTCCAAAATCGTTTGGCTATTTTCTTCTACATTCGTGTATAACACTATAAATAAGAGGTTCTAATGTTTTCTGTTTACGATACATATTTTTTTGACAGCCATTCTTGCCCAGTGAAATAACCTTGGCATGATCGTAGAGAGCTGGTTCACGTTTTTAAAGAAATTCCATTCTACAAGGTTTCCTTTTACGTATTTCTTGTGAATCAACATCAAGTAACGGTGTGGTGGGTAGCTAAACTTAGCTGTACATCGAAACTCAGCTTTTTTTACTCCGCTGCAACTGAGAAATGCACTGACTGCTGCTGCTGCACTCCATGAGGCAAAGGGTGTAACGTCTTTTACACACAAGGCCATTTTAATGTTTGGATCATTTCATTCGGATGAAATATTCCAAAATTGCGTGAGAACTTCACAGTATGATGCATTTAAGAATAAAATACCAAGTTTAGAAGTGAAGTTTGTATCACGATCACATATAGAATTGTGTTTTGTATGTGAGTTAGAGTGTTCTTCTATGGAATTAAAATTCTTGCCGTCTCTTAAAAGGTCACGTTTTTACTGTTTTTGGGTGTGAGCACAATATATATATTTTAGAGCGAGTCGTTTTAGAGAATTCTCTGCTTAATGTTTTGAAAGCGCAAAAGAGTAAGAAGATTGCATCGAATACGTTCTGTCTCCCTACTTATAGCACAATATGCCGTGTAGTGTAGTCCTTCTTTATTCGACATTTCCCGTCAGCGGTACCCAATCATTAAGGATTATTGATGACATGGTATAAGTCTTCATTTCTGTGATACCTATCCGAATGCACACACATACACAGGCAACTATTTCAGAGACTGAATGTAATGCTCTCTCTTGGAGATGACGGCAATAAGAATGTTTTATGAACATGAGGATCAATATCTGTCAGAGTGTTTGAAAGGAAAAAAATATCCTGATTAAGCTCTCCAATATGTTCCAGGGAACCAGATGAAGGAAAAATGGATGATGATTACATTATGTTTATGACTATATCGCCTGTGGTTTTGCATGACGATTGAAGATAATTATTTATTCTCTGAAAAAACTGTGTGGGAGTTGTCTGACAGTTATATCAGCATGTTAAAACTGAGAAAAAACAGGAAATGCAAAAATATGTTTCATCTTGCAAAACGAGAAGATTTCAAACAGCTTCAAAAAAATATATACTCCCATGTGCCCGTAACGAAGTTTGCATTTGTTGTGTTGAACTGTGTGGCACGATGCAAAATGATACAGTGAAAGAGTACGCAATTTTATAGGGAACAAGAACAAGATGATCATTTAATTTGCACTCTCGCTCATATCTTCTTCTTCCTTGCAGCTAATTCAACAGACTACCGTCCGTCTACAATACACTATGTACAAACGGTTGGTAAATAATGATGATTGAGCTCCCTGTAATTGGGAATGGATGACAAGCAACAAGACAGTAGAAAAGTAACATACTTTCGCAAGTGCGTTCGTTAGTTAACCCAACGCACCAAGGAATCTACAAGCAAAAGCAAATAGTAATGTGCGAAGAGGAGCAGGCTACATTGAAGCAGGAATTTCTTATGTTTTAAATTAACCCCAGAGGATATTTACTTTTACGCTTCGCATCTTCATAAAATGTCAAACCAGAATGAATAAACCTTATTTGTCATAACGGTCATTTGTTAGCTTTAAAAAACAGTGACTGAACGCATTTTGATAATTAGGTACTGTCAGAACATTTCGACAGAGATATTCAGAATATGAAAAGTTTTTGCATGATGATGTGATGATGAAACCATATGCACTCACTTTGTTACTTTTTCCTACTGGCATTTTCTCTGTCTATATCCGTCTCGTTATGATTGCCTGTCTTCGTGTACGATGTGCACATGCGCGTGGTTTTAGACAAGTGTAGAAAGCAGTGGTGTTGACAGTTTACAACTTTTATTTTACCGATTATGGGTCGAAGTCAGAGAATGCAAGCGTTTCTATTTCCCTGTCAAGTCGGGTTTTCGGAATGATGTTGATGATGATGATGACTTGAAGGTGTATGCCAAAAATGTCATAAAATATTCATAGAATAGAGTTTCGAATTTATATAGTGGGTTTTATATTATATAGTCACATAAGTTGATGAACAGGATAATAAGGGTAAAGTTATAAAAAGAGAGGTTTTTGGTGAAGAAAGAAACCCATTGGTATGACGTGTACCCCCAGTCAGATTGACTCCTTCCGTGTAGCTTTTAAAGTTAAGTATATGCAGAGGCTGTGTACCTGACGGGCTCATTTATATTGGCATATTGAACCAGGTCGTTTACTCTTGCGGACCTTAAACAGCGAGAAAGTATATGATGCTGTCGTAAAATTGTACTGCTATTTCTTGGCAGTTTGTTTAGGTGTGAAAAGTCTTGCTGGCCGCATTATGCAGATGAGGAGACACACTACTTTAACATTTTTAAGACTTATGCTAAAACGCCGAATGCTGCAATGAATGAATGAATGCAAATGTTTTTCTGGAATTCATTTGGTTTATGAGCCATACTAACGGTTACGGCACGGCTAAAAAGTAAAGTAATAAACGTCAATTTTCTTGAATGCATCCTAGGCTGTATAATAAAGATGTTTCTTTTATATTTTGTTGGCACATGCAAAGGAATTAGATGCTATGAGCTGTCAACTGTGACTGCAGATACAGTTTATACTACCTTATGCCTCATATTCTTCTTCAAAATATTCATAATTGGTGTCAATAGCACAATAGAAGTTGTGCAAAGATCTAGCAGCAAAAATTAGTATATAACGAAGGTTCCTATCCTATTCCTATACGATGCAGTTAAACAAGTAAACAGAATTTGTACTGCGTTCCTTCTGTATCGATTTTCTTAATTATCAATCCGGAAGCTCTGTAGCAATATCGTTACAGAATACGGCTATGATTATGTGATAAAATTAAAGCAGGAAGTTAAATACTTTTTCGCTGAATATGTGAGTAAAATTATCCTTCACATGTTTCCAAGCTGTGACATGATCTTCAAATATTTCAGCATGAGTATGATCTCATCTTACTTAACCAGCTGCCTTAACGATCTGAGATTTTTTGGAGATAAAATGTGCACCCAGAAGCTAGAACCTATTGTGTCAATGCCAATATCAACAATAACAAAGATACAAAAGAACCACAACAGCCAACCCCTTTTGCCCCGTAGTTTAAATTGAACATGTTATCATTATCATTGTAGTTGCTAATACCCGGACTTGTTCACGTTTAGTTGTGTTTTTCTGCCACTACTATATAGTCACTGCAAAAGTTGCTCTAGGCTGTATATTATATACACAGAGCGCACTCTTCATAAACCACAAATTACATAGGGGAAACGAGTAGCAGTATATATTATGTAGGGAGAAAGACTTATGGAAAAGATTTAATGATAAAATGGAGAGCGGAAAAGTTGTGAACGACTAAAATCGCTAATGCCTACGTCGTTTGCAACTGAACTTGGATAAAAAAAATTGTACAGTCATCCATCATGACTCATTCTATATTGCCTGTCATCTGGCTGTCAATTAAACTTTGAAATTAAGTAGAGATTGTAAAACGTTTTCATGAAAGCGCATATATTTTCAAGTTCAGAATGCTCATGCACTTTTTTATTGCATTTAGAGAGATAAATGAAGCATTAAGCCAAAAGTTTAGTCCTGGCTTCTGTGCTGACTAAGCCTTTAGCCTATCACATCGTGAATTACCAACTCTGTTAAGCTTTCCTTGCAAAAAAGGGTTCTTTGGATTGGATTCATCTATTTAGAATTGATGATGTGGCAAATAAGCATTCGTGTTGTTTTGGCACTTGCCACTTCCGTCCTTCCAAATATACAATGGTTTTTATGACTAAGCAAATACAAACGCATTGAAGACTATATAACGCGAGCAACTTTACTAACTTTAGGGCTTTGCAAATAGAACGGAGGCAGAGGCAGCATGCATATTCTCACAATCAATCTTAAAATGTATCAATGAATGTGTTGTTCGCTTCACTCAGCTTGTGACTTAACTCCAGGAGGTGAATGTCATTATCGGCTACGTCAAAATGGTACAACATTGGTTTAGATAGAAAATAAATCTGATTGAGTCAGACTTTTTCCTATTAACGCGTGCATGCAAGCGTTCGCAGTTTTTAAATCACGCTTTGGCAAAGTTCTTACTGTTATTGGATACAGCACTATGCTAAATCCTTTTTTATACATAAATACTATAAAATGCTGGATTAGGAATGAACAATACTGGTCAATGATTTTTATTTTCATGAAGCCCAGCCTTTAGGACTTGACTTGATCACTGACACTGACAGCTATGTGTCCGTTGATTACCGTGAGCATGTAAAAACTGTACAACTGATTCGCTCAGACGATAAGGCGCTTAATAAAATATGAACAGGTTTGCTTGTCACTGTCACTATATCATTTCTGTTTGGATCCATGCTGGAGGGAATGAGTTTTCTAACACTCACCGTAGCATGGAGTCTACGGGTTCATGATTTTATTTCAGCTACACACTGATAGCGGCTTGAAAAGATACTTTTCTAGATTGGCAACAAACAAAGCGTTGCTTTCTTACTAATCCAACCCAACTTGACTGGGTAACTCATGCGGTAAACGGGAAACATGAAAAACGTGCGAATTGAATGTGATGAGAAAAGGCTTGGAACATGTTAAAAGTCAAGTTGCAGTTGAGATATCTTGTATAAGAATAGGGATAGCATTCATCTACATTTTTTATGATTAAATATACTGAAAGAAAACATTCACTGCAAGTATTGCAATATCCACAGTATGGCAAATGTACATGAATTCTAGTTTCGATTTCAATCAACGCTTATAATATAATGCGACGTCTAAAAATCATGTATATTGAGGGCAGGGATTAATAAAAGATCA
This sequence comes from Orchesella villosa, assembly GCA_036850725.1. Taxonomy (NCBI): domain Eukaryota; kingdom Metazoa; phylum Arthropoda; class Collembola; order Entomobryomorpha; family Orchesellidae; genus Orchesella; species Orchesella villosa. The sequence goes on along the minus strand of JAANSM010000823.1, from coordinate 5,658 downwards.
AGTGTAGTGTAGTGTATTGCAAGTGTTGTAAATCATATATTTGGATATTGCATTGCATGCAAAACCAGATTTGAAGTAGCATTTTATTCCTGAGTCGAGATTTCAGACTGCTATACTTACATCCATCTGAGTGAAATTGAAAGGCACTGAGGTTGAATAACTTGATTGTTGGCCTGGCCGATCGACTCTCACAAAGAGCCTGCCTGGTCAAATGTATTTAACCACACCAACAACGTTTTATTTCGCTGATTATACTTCTGGTGAATGATCTGATAGGATTGGACAAGACTTTTTCGTTCCTCAGGAAGGAACAGGAATGAATAATATTCATGGAAAGAAAAAAAAGAAACATAGCAGAACTGATAACAGTTTGTGGTCCTGTTGTGGTTCATATATATCTCAAGACGTGCACGGTACCATAAACAAAAAGTCGTGACCAGATGTACAAATCGTTCAAGTATGGTCTACAGTGTTTTATGGATATTTAATGATGATTAAAGTTTGTGGGAAGGAGAAGAAAAGATAAAAAGAAGTCTGTGTGTGCAGGCTGGACAGGATTAAAAATATTTTGGGGGAACACCCTCAACGATGATGGGAAGAACAACAAAACAAAACAGGATGAGAGAGGAGGATAAAAACTTGAGAACCACGCTTTGAACTTTTGTATGTTAAAATGCCGTGGTGCTTGATTAGGGAGATGATTATGCAAGCCAAGCGTAGAAAAGATTGATTGAAAATCAATGAGAACATAATTCTCCAAAAATGCTAACACGAACCTTTTTATTTCATGAGAGACCGAACGATTGTCTTACGATATGATACACAGAAGTAATCGTTATAAAAATCCCTACAATATGCTATGAGTTAGCCATATCGCAGTTCGAGTTCCAACGATTTTGATAAATGGTTTACAATATGATATGCAGAATTTACTGCATAAATGCAAATGTGCCTCCTGCCTATTGTCCGCACAGCTTATATTACTTGCTTGATCATCTATCTTTTGCCCTTTTTTTCATAACAATTTCATGCGATGTGCTGCATTCCTCTCATTGTTAATGATCCGCAAAAGGGTGTTTCCAAGCGGTTGTTTTGTGCATTATATTATGGTAGTTAGTTATCTATCACCTAAACGTGGGCATTAAGGTATTTTAATGATGTAAAAATTCACGCTCTTCATATTCCTATCAGATGAGATGCAAACACAGTTTTTTGTTATTCTGTGCTCGATTGCAAAATTGAAAAGCGTACCTGGTGACGGTGACTGGGGATCAAATCATTGTTTATGTAATATGCTATGCATTTATATACTGTGTATTACCATATTGCCAATAGGAAAAAATAAGGACTTGATTGAATCAGCAACGATGTAGGTATTGCTCAAGAATATATTATTTGACTAAACGAGGAGAGCATATTTATGCGTCGCTTTGAAATATAAAGTTTTTGAGCTGAAGTTGGAGTCAGTATAAGTAGCTATTGTGAAGAAGCATAAGCTTTCGGGGAAAAAAGGTTCGTGGTTTGCATATTATTTTCATTAGCAGTAAAGTATCGAATCAAGATGATACTGTAGTTTATAAGCCGACCTTGAATCCAATCATTCTTAATTCAGCTCAGGATGTGAGCTTTTGTACTCTCAATTAGAGTTGAGATGAGTGAGTTGAAGTTTACTTTTTATAGAGTTAAGGAGTTGTATATATGTGCCTCGGTCGGTTGGAGATGGACAACATGTAAATGATGAATGATTTGGGAGAGAATGTGTTGTTGAGTGCTCAAAGCGCTGGACCACAGAGAAACCTTGCACTTATCTTGTCTTCATGTCTCCCATTTGGACTTTGATGAATGCAAGAATTCTCACAGGGTACAAAATGCTTACAGGCCCAATTAAATATGAGAATCCGTCTTGTCTTTAGCTCTCTAAACTGCTTGCACTTCGCAGTACAGATCATTCTTAAGAAAATTCCAGAATTCTATTTCATTTCATCTTCAAATAAAACTTTTATAAATGCATATTAAAATGTCCATCTCCTAGTTGTAGTAACTGGATGCGTCGCTCTATTGAACTCCAATAAAATTTATTTCATGTCAAACTAATATTGATAAGGGTGCACAGTACATGTATCAATCACACCGTTGTTTTTCTCTCAGTTTTTATGAGTCTGTGTCGATTTGATAAAGTTTATGCTTATTACTCATTATATTATGCAAAACTTCTCTTGTGCCTCTTGTTATGCAACACTTTACGTGCTTTCTTGCTGATAACCACTATTTTTGAGAGGATGGTCGAGATGCCTTGAGTTTTTCGACGTCACCACTTCTCAGTCATTAACATGCCTACCTCAGATTGATTCATGATGCTGCCATACCTAGTCAAAGTCAAATGACACTTGCATTTATCCAACACGCCAACAAAAGCATTTTCTATGTGTGGATATTCTTCCATTTGTTGTGCTAACTTAGTTTGTATTTAGGTAGTCTAAAAAAGCAAGGTTATATATATGTAAAATTGTTATATGTTTTTACAGATTTTTTACTCCCATTTGCAACTGGTAAGTGTGGCTATTACATCTTACACGCCACACTACAGTGCTGTCATCAGCATTTCTGAATCAAAGAGGAGACAAGGTGGGAATAGAAACCCTTGAGATTGAGCTCGTGAAATATTCATTCTCATTCTCCTTTCATTTAGCTATAGCTATCACAATAACAAGCGTCTAAATTAATTATAGGTTCTGGATCTGTACCAATGAAGTCAGTAAGCAAAGTAATGCATATTATTTTCATTATCCAAAAAGCAAAAAATATAACGAGACAATACGGCAACGCATTCAACATCCAACAACACTTTTTAGCTCATAATATGCTAAGGTGAGGTGAGGACTGAGGAGGATCTGACAAGACGTTCTTTACGTGCATTATTCATTAGAATAGTTGTTACATGTAGGAGCGAGCAATGTTGGAAAAAATTAAACAAAGGAATCTCAATTGGGTAAAAGAAAGGTAGGCTTCATTCCTTCGAGTTGCTCTCTACAATTTTCATGTGTATATATTATGTACATCGGCATCACACATTCAACATTGTGTGTACATCTGTATTTACACGTTCTCGAGTTTCATTCATGTAGTCAGCAGTACGAGTACTAAATTATTCAAGTTCAGTAATCTGAACCATTGAACCACAAGCATTTTTTACTTTTTTAACATATGAAAAGCTTGTTGAGAAGAAATGTTGTAATTATTGATAAAACGTACGGCAATTCCATTAAAACTTTATGAGTTTAGGTTAGAAGGGTACAATTATTACTATTTTCTGGATTGTATTGAAAAACGTATTTGCATAAATAGCAGTTACCAATATTATTATTATCATTGTGGTACCCGAAAATGTCTCTTTTTGTAAAGTAAATGAAAACTTTGGTAATAAGTACGTACTTTCTGATGCTCAATATTCTCATCAACTTGATCAGATCTAACTATCTAACCAAGAAACGTCCTATCGCCTGAAGTAAAGTCAATCGCCTACCGCAATGTAATGGATCTGCCTAAAATTAAAAAAAGTAAAAATTAATATTTGGCTTAAGCAATGGAAAATCAAGTAGAGCCATAATATGTATATTTTTATGCGGCTATTAAATCGATCTACACATTGTTTCACTTGACAATGCAGTACTGGACATTTCGTTTTGAATGAGGACGTACTTGTGTATATTTTGGTGTACGAGCAAGTAGGTATCACTTTTTGTGTTCTGTGATTGTAGCAGTAGTACCAATCGGCTTAATTGCAATTCATGTCGAAGAATCTAATCTCCTTCACTTGATTGACCGACTGTCGCTCTACGTCTTCTGGCAAAATCCTCTGCTGTCCACAAGAGGAATCTTCGAGAAGTTTTTTTGTACATAGATTGTGCCTACGTAGTTTTGCAATATGCAAATGTAATCTTTGCGCATCCCAAATGACTTGTATAGTAGCAGGTTGAATGTGATAAGAAGTTGTTTGGTATGCATGGAATGATAGAATCACGGATTCAATGGCACAGCAAGTTGCGAAAATGTAATATTATTATGCATTATTTATACGAACGAATGAACTCGGAGCTGATCCTTTGATGTTGTTACAGACTAAGCTGGTTTTCTCTAAATCTGTAGTGTATAGCGATTGCTGGTTCTACAGACAAACAGATATCATGCAAGACACCATTCACTACTGAAATAAATTGTGCACGTAAGTATTACTGCTTGTATGCATTAAAATTATATGCTTTCCATTAAAGTTTTATTTATAGCGGGTAAGGTTGAAGTGGTGTTCTCCAAGTTTCTTGAATTAATTTGGAATATGGATAGGAGCCGAATTGGAAACAACCCGCAGGGAACCACTGTTCTTGCATATCACAATGCTTAGTTAGGAATTGACATTGGACTGAAAATACTTTGCCCTGTCAGCCCTGCCCTCTGCTCTGGTTTACAAGGACAAAGCTCCATTAAATTATGGAATGACAGTTAGCTTTTATCTCCAAGCAGAATGGCACAAATTTAGATGGTTCTGATTCAATCAAAGTTGTGCAAATTGCACATCATATGGACTTGACTCATCAGTTCATCACATCACTTCAAGTTCTAGTGAGGTGGCATTGTGATGTAATATTGATATATGTTCAAGAAATCCAAATACACTAGAGGGTAAATCTGAAGTTAATACCATACATTATTAAATTGCTAGTTTCCCTATTTCAACCAGGCGAATCTGGTTTAGTATTTGCTGTCTTGATACTTGGGGATCAGCGTAGAGTATGAGTTTATGCAAAAATCATTGTGCTGGCTAGCATATGGTAATGGATTTTATTTCAATTGTTGAGACATTTATAGCACATAATTTAATCTAATCTGTCATGTCATCTGATTTACGAAATAAAATAGACCTGGGTGGTACTATGGATTGGCTTTTGCCTTTGTGTTTTATTGGATGAGTCAGCAACAAATTTATGGCTTAAGTGTCTTGAAAATCATTCTCCAGTAGCCCAATTATATAGCATAGTACAAAATATTTGCAACCTTTCAAACTGCTATATTTACACATTTCGTTGAAGCAAAATAATAAACAAATTAAGGTAATCCTAAGGATTTATAAGATAGCACTAGTTTATTTTTCAGGGGCAAACGACGAGTAACACAAAATCTCTTCATTGTACTCAGGTCCAAATGAAGCTTAACTATCTGCGATTGAAGCAAGAAAGATGAGTCTTCAGTGCCTCGATTAGAACCACAGATTGGAATTTTTTCTCATACTTTGTCAGTGTCACTGCCAAAGAGTGTGTTTTGTTACCACACTTATACACGCCTTGCAATGGTTTTGAACTTTACTTAAATGCTCGTGTATGAGTGCCAAAGAAGTTTTGAAAACAATATGAAGCCCCTATTAGCAGTAACGTTTTGCTCTTGCTTCAAGTATGTATATGGTTGTGAAGAATATTCTTCTTTGACATTCCACTGTCAGTCAAAGTCATGTTAAAATCACATAGGATTGATTGATTGAGAGCTTTATTGTTTACGAGCAATCAGATACATAAGAATCTGCTTTTCATACCCTAACATGTTTAGCTAACAGCTATTTCATAATCCACAAAACAATATTAAATAGTCAAGAAAAGAATACCAATCAGT
>JAANSM010000822.1:0-22998 GCA_036850725.1 Orchesella villosa | reverse complement strand
TATATAATGCACACACTTCAACACTGACGTTAATTTTTATTCATGTACTAAAAAATGGTATGCAGGGGTGCAAAAACTTTTTTGTCGTGAAAAAATCGCAGATACATAGGGGTTTTGGGGGTTGGGGGAACAAACAAATGCCAACTTACGCATTCTCCGCATCGCATTCAAAAGGCTAAGTAACAATAAAATAGGTTGGGAGGTTTTTAGTCCATCACACATTATATATACTACCACTAAAAGAACAAAATTAACAATCCATAATATTTCATACACATTAAATAGAATACTTTTATCTTGAACTCTTGCATCATCATATCGTTGCATACTGAAGTCTACTATAGAATATTTCACGTTTATATTTTAGCGTCATTTATATTTGGCATACAATGAATTGGTTGCAGGGGAAAAGAAAAGAACAGAAAGGGAAAGATAGTCACATAGAAAACTAAGTATTTTCTTCGTTCACATTATATATATAGACTAGATAGGGGGCAAGCCATACACAAAACAATGCATATATTTTCCCAATCAAATCAATAAAACATATGAGTTGTACAGTAACTGAATAAAACGAGATAAAATAGTTTTATTTTTACATGAAAATCATAAAACAAGCTGAAAAAACTTAACCATTTCCAAACAAAAAGTTGATACGGATTTTTAGTTTCTCTTCTAGCCTGATTTCACTATAGGCACAATGATATTATTCATCATCATGACCAAATGCCAACAAAAATCTGACTTTGTAATTTATCATCAAATATATATTCAATGAAAGGGCTTGCGGCTCCACACATGTGGCGTATGGCAGAATATAAATTTTTATTTCTTTTGTGAGATTTATTCAACCTAAGCAAAACAAAGTGACTACTTAATATGTATAAATATAGATGTACTGTTACTGCTCTCTTCATTTCTATTGTAAGTTCTAACAAAAAAACAATAAATGACCGGGCATCATATATATACATATGCAGAAGAAAAGTCAATAAGTATATATCGCAATATTTCTTTTGTTTTATTCCTCATGTCAGTCAGTCTTATATGTTGTTGATACCTTAAAAAACCATGTTGTATTTTAGGGAAACAACTACACAACAATATATAGATAGTAGAGAGGTATATATATATTATATATATATATTCATACGAAAAGAATATATTTAAGCAAACAACAGGGCAGAAGATTCAAATATGGTATGGAGTATATATATTAGAAGCGAAACACCAGAAGTAAAAAATTATGGATGATAGATAGAAGTATATAAAATAGAGTTTTGTACATTTATAGTTTAGCTACGTATGTATATATCTTCTCTTTTCTCTCTTAGTTTATGAATTTTGTTACCAAAAAACTTGTATGAAATGGCTAATAAAATCAGCCTACACACAACCAACTGGTTGCAGAATAGAATAAGATGAAACAAAATAAAATTTATGGAAAATAAATAAGAGTTGACAGCAAAAATGAAACTGAGAACATAAGTGAAAGTATAGATATATATAAATATATTATTTGTATTGAAAACTTGTAAAAAAAATCATATCATAAATAAGTATTGGGAAAGATGCCAAAGGGGGAGCAGATAGCTAAACATCTATTTGAATTTTACATTACACGTAACAACGTTTTCTTTATAGCAGACGCAAATTTCTTGCAAATTGAAAAGAAAAATCACATTCAAATTTAAACAATCAATAAATCAAATCATTTGAAACAATTTTTTTGTCAAATCGACAGAAACATTGGAGCATACACAGCTAACACGAAACAAACGTAAAATAAATAAAGTTTTGTTTATTAATTAAAACGGGACATATATTTCTCTGGAGTATAAGATAGCATTCAAATTTAATGGGTGAAAGTAAATTTTTAGTAAATTTTTTAAAATTTCAAACAAACATTGGCTGGCGTTAAAAGGGAACACATTTTAAACATTTTTTTATGCTTTTGGACAACAGAAAATAAAGTCAGTAACAAAGGAAAACTAAAAACGTTTGATTAAAACTTTGTATTTGGGGGGAAAAGATTTCACCACCTTTTCCTAAAGAAAAAGGTGTCTTAAAAAAGAAATGTTTTTGTTTTGTTTTTGCAACACTTACCAAATTTAGCCACGTATTGGTTATAAGAATTTGATTCTTTTCATCCTACAACATATCATCAAATTTCCGAATGATTATCAAACTCGTTTTTGTATTTCATATGGAGAATATATATAACATAATAATAATTAAGTACCAACACATATATGTATGTATGCTTTATAAGGAACGTAGCATTTTAAAACCTAAAACTAGCAATTATACGAAGGAAGCCCATTTCATTTATCGGATGTAACATTTGTTAGAAAAGTTATTAGACACTATATTTATATATGATACGCTATGTTATGTGTACGTTTACATTAGAGTGACAGACGAAAACTCCTCAAAACTAAGCTATAAACTACTCATTGGAGTAGCTTATAGCTTAGCACAACAAATGACATTAAAAAAGTTTTCTTCCCCATCTAAAAATATTTTTCACTTTCCTGTTTTTTGGCAGACTTTCAACGTGTGAAGGAAGTCGAAATGCGTAGGATGATAAATCCTCACTCACAAAATTTTAACTGCTTGAGAAATTAAAAAAGTACTTTAATGGACGGATACTGGGGAAAGGGGTGGTGCTTGAAAGCTGTGTGTTCATTTTTTATTACGCCAGCTTTTTACAGCATTTCATTTCCTGATCGTACCACTATTTGAGCACGTTGTTCTCTATGTCTCTTGTCAGGTTTACTACAAAAAACCTCTTCTACCACCGACTCCATCCGTGTATGCGTGAGAAGTGGAGAAAGTAGGAAGGAACGATGAAGCAATAAAAAGTTAACGCATTCAACTTCACTTCACTCGTTACTTTTCTTGTAGGTTGGTTGGTGTCGATGATGATGATGATGCCTCAAGAATTTAAGCAGCACTTTTTTAAATTTTGGCAGCATATTATGCGGACTACGCTCATTCACATTCTCCTGATCATGTCATCATCATCAGTAGCATATTGAGTGCTATGAGAAACTTTACTACAAAAGTAATAGTAGAATACTCTTATATAAATGTCAAATGTGTATATATACTTTATAGATTATTCGTGTAATAGAATTTCAAATCATCCTCTTTCTACAACTACAGAAAAGGCGATATATAGCTATTACAAATCCGGTATCTTCCGGCTGGAGTGTTTTCTGTTGAATAGAAGTACAATTCAGCAACAGCAACATGAATATGGTACAATACAATAGAAAGAAATTGCAGTTGTGAGGCTTCTGCTTCTCTGAACATGTGCTGAACCCACAACTCTTATCCGATTTGATGAGAAACACATTTATAGGTAGAAAAAATGAATTTTCAGTTCCCAGAAATTGCCATTTAGGAAGCGTATACTTTGTATACCTATCAGAATTCAGCAGAATCTCAGAAGATATCATAGGCATATCAACGATTTCCTGGGATTCGTGTGATTCCTATCATCACAAATATGCTGAAAGAGAAATATTCCAAGAAGAAATTGAAAAGTGTCTAAAATGCCAACACACAGTTGGAGGAACCTTTTGTTTCCAGATCCGCTTTTGTATATACTTAGTCAACTTTTGACAATAAAAACAAAGACATCCTAAATTTTATATAGAGGATGAAGGAAGAGCATTAATGCAAATGAAAACTTTTACGGCTTTCTCTGTCAATCGATCAAGTTTATGAACAAAAAGTGTGGCACGTGTACACATGATGATGAGTGATTTATATTTTGAAAGGATGGTTGAGTACAGTAGAAGCTATTGTTCATCGAGTCGAGAGGTGGTTTTTTAGTCACACAAGTTGAGGATTTTGTTCAAGCAGTAGGAAAAAAAGGAGTGAATGTTTTTTCTACATTTTCACTCGGTAATAAAAGGTTTTCAGTATCAAAATGTAATTGATATTGAATGATCCCTTGTTTCCAACCCTCTATGGCCATTACTGGGAACACCAAAGAGGTTTCTTGTTACATTTTATGAGGCATTTTCCTACCAAACTACCATACCTTCACAGTGCATTGCTATTTGCTATATGTAATGCAATGCAATGCTACACTTTATCTCATCTCGCTTTCCCTCACTTGATCTTTGTATGAAAGAGAGAAGCAAGTGTGTGGAATATTTCATAGCCTGTTTAAATTGTAATCACAAGAATATTTAACGATATTTTTTCTTTCTCTTTCTCTCTCTCTCTCTTTGCTCCGCTTATTTCCAACAAAAAATACAGATCATTCTGTATAGATAATAGTAGGAAAACTGCTTTCTCCCATTAAATGCAGCGACTGTCATGCTCAACAAGAAGAAAGGACTTTTGTAACTCCTTCTCTTTGTCTTTTTAGCGTGTGGTGGAAATGAAAAAAGGAGGCTTTTAAAACTCATTACCAAGTCGAGAAAAATAGGAATAGTGAGTGTTGAATTCTAATGATGAGATCATCTCTCCGTGAGTGCGGAAGGAAATTTCACTGCAGTGGTCTGATCTGGTGGGCTATACGTATAGCAAAAGGGTGAGCTGCGTTGCCCGTTTTATCAGCGGATAGTGATTCGAATGCATCCCATGCCATATACATTGTAACAAGATTATACTTAATGCTAAGGTATTTTTTCTACGGTGGAAGGCGACGTCAAGCCATAATCAAACGCCCTATGACTACTTACTTATGTGCCTCGTAACTTCCCATCTTTTACAGAGTCAGCGAGTCAGCAAACTTTCTCCTCATTAACCAACACAATTTTTACTATGCATTTCAAACGCATATACTTTCTCTTAAACTAAAAAACTATTAAGTAAAAACGTAATATTATTTAATCAGGGTTGAAGTTCACAATCTTAGATTTCTTTTTCTAATTACTTCCTCCCCCAAACGTGTACCCCATGTATAATCTTGAGAGAAAACAACGTCAGTTAAAAAGATATAATGTGGCTATGATAAGAGTTGGAATAGAATGGGATTGTCATCAACATTTTCTTTTCATTTCATTTTATTCCTTGACTCGAGTCAACTACCAAATGGCAAATGATGATCCACAGAAACATAAGTATTACTCAGAGGGCATGGAGAAAGCAATACAATAACACCAAAAAATCATGGGCATATAATCTTCAACGCTGAGCGAAAGTCTCTCAACGACTTTCATTTTCAGTCTTATATATATCTATACAACAACAATTTTTGAGCACCATTTTTTGCCTTTAGTTCAAAGAAAAACTCCTTTCTCAACATTTGTCTGGTAATAATGTGTAATGACATCATTGTACGTATACGCAATCTTCTTCTTCTCCAAATAGCATTCTTATAATGTTAGTCTTTTTCTGTTGTCTAGTGGGAACAATGCGTTCTAATATTTATGTCAAACCAAAAGACATCAACACAATGGAAGTTGGTGCATGTGTGTGATGATCATTGACTTGGCACGTAAATGCGCTTGGGGAAACTAACGCATGGAACGAAAGGGAATAAACCAGGATAGAAGCGGAGGAGTCGTTCCCCCTTGTGTCTTTGTTAAAAACGGAAAATGTATTATTGCCATTGTAGATCGTTGTCTTTCAGACCTCAACTTGAAAGAGAGGAAGAAAGAAAGTCAGTTATTAATATTGGTTCTGGCACGCAACCCCATAAACGCGAAGGAGCTTATATAGCAGTACCACTTCTCGTTATCCACAAAACAACCTTTTCATTTTATTTTAGTTCTCATTCTTAAAAAAAGAGTAAAACTAAAAAAATGAAGCCATCAACCTCAACACAGGGATCGTGCAAGTGACATTGAAATGAAGAAATGAAGCGTGTAAACCGGAGATTTTGTTGGTGAGAAATGGGGACAGGCCATTTTATCCTTTTAGTTCCAAGCTGCACAACAAATTATCACGGCATTAATTTTTTTCAGGTGTAATTGGCTGGAAATGGTGTTAGCCCTGTGAAAAATGTAATGTAACCGAGTATTTTTTTTGTATATTCTCAACTGCATTTCATTCTCACTATTTTCATTCTTGGATTTTTTTCTTGCAACAAATAAAAACGTCAAGAAACGCCGACTGACTTGCTAACAAATTGGTTAAAATCATGTACATCTGTACCCTTGTATTTCTTCCCTTTCCATTCTTTAAAAAGGGGAGTTGAAGGAGCCAAATCGGTTTTTGGCTCAGAGTCAAATGTTGCAATACGTCTTTAAAAAAAGAAGCTCAGTTTTCAGTTGGATGACGCACGAGAAAAAGAAAGGGAGAGAAATAAAATGCATTGCTTTATAAAAGGAGCTGGCTGAACAATTTGAAGAAAAAATACATGTAAGAATGACACTTGGTGCACTGAAATTAGTTGTTTTACTTCCATAAACTGTATTCAAAAAATTGTTTTATAATTGTTTTACTGCAGATTGAAAGTTGCAGTCATAATTAAAACGATTTAAATACCGCCATATAGACAGACGGACAAAACAATGAGTGCATGCGGTTGCTACACTCCACCTATCTATATGGTCGACTGAAAATGTCCAAGGAAATTAAATGTATGAGCATGAGCAAGCACCACGATTAAAAGTAGTGGACAATGATCAAGAAAGAATGCTATTTTTAGTAGCTATCCCAGCTCTGCCAGATCCAGTTATTTATTTTTTATTTTCTTGAGTTTTTTCGTCCTCCCGTCTCAAAGTAAATATATAAGACGAAGAAAAACAACTTGGGAAAACTTATAGATGCACTTTGAGTTTCAATTAGTGTAATGAAAATATATCCTATTTCATTTGAATGACCGTCAATGAAGAGAGAGAGTGAAGAGAATAGAGAAGAAACTGACTGGAAAGAAAAGTCTGTAAACTTTTCAAGGGAAATAAACAAAAAAATCATGCAGCAATAGACATAAAGGACGTTAGTCGAAGGGAAGAAAATACTTTCATGTTGTCTATAATTCAACAATGAGCAGCAGCATTTCCAATATACATAAATGTGTATGTGTAGGCGTTTATTCAACTATAAACTTGATGTTATAAAAGTATAAATGTGTCTTACTATCAATGCCAGCGTAAAACTCGCTTAGCAAAGGCATGTCAAATGCACCAATGTGTTGGCACTTGTATAGACAACACAATAGAAGAAAAATAGTTATTTTTTTCTCAAGAGAGAAAGTTACTTACTTTGCGAGTGTCTGTGATATTACTCTGTCTATCCTTTGAATGATAAGGATCATGCCTTTCAGAATGAGGAAAGAAAATGCGTACCTTTTAAAATAAATAAGAGTGGCTGTCTCAAATCACTACAGTTTTCTGAACTAAAGAGAAAGTAAGAAGTAAAAGCTGACATGAATTTTGTAGCTATGTGCAGTGTATATGTGTATGTTTATGTTTGCATAATGTATAATATGAGATTAAGATTGCCGCAAGTGTTGATTACGACGAGCGACGACCCATCCTGATCTTTCCCCATTATCCATTATATGCTACGCAGGTACTTATGTACTACCTCCGCATACTCATCATCATAATCATAATATAGTCATGATCATGATGGTGCGCCCTTTTCCACTCTCATGAGAAAGGTAGCACGTGTCGAAGGAAATATGTAAAGTAAACGAGAGCTTAAGACACATTTACTTGCATTGGTATGTGTGGAAAACCATATCAAATATACCTCCTTGGTTATAGGTAGGTCCTCAAAAGGCAGAAGGTAGAGAATTGCATCAAAAAGCATTTTTCCCTTTTCCTTTCTAGCTTAGCATATTTCTGACAGAGAAGAAATCAGAAACGGAATACCATCGTAATACCCACCAAAGCATAATGGATGTAAAGCTGAAGAAAGAAGGGTAAAAATTTCAATCCTAGATATTCCTTTAGAAAAAAGGGAGCATAAATGCCACTTGCCATCCACATTATGTACACACACTCCTTTTTGTGTTGCAAATATATGGGCACGTTGAATCCATTTCGCCGCCGCTGTTGCTTTCCCCTTCTATTTATTCCAGTTCCAACTTCCAACAAAGCCGAAAGGAGAAAAGCGCGAAAGGAAAGAGAGAGAGCGAGTCAGGGAAAGAGTGAGAGTGAAAGTGGGCGCATGCATCCTTCATAGAGAAAAAATGTTAAAGCGTGAGCTGGGTGAAGTGAAAGCAGTGTAGAAATTAGGGTATGAAGCACTCTGCTTCTACATTTCTACAATGTGTAAGGCACATCCAGCATCACAACACTGTTCCAGCTTCAGCTCCCTCAAAACGATGAGATGGTAATGTTGGCAATCCAAGAGAGAGAGAGAAGGGGCGAGCACGTCGCGCAAGCACATTATTTTTAAAGCTGTTCCTATATCTTCCATCCTATATACACGTTTTTAAACTTTCTTCATGTGTGTGTTTCGAGGCTATATGTAGTGAGTAGTATATATAAGGAGGAGAAAAAAGAGAAAGAAGGAGCAAAGTAAAGCACATATTGTGAAATAAAAGTGAGGTTGGAGAAAGTTTTATATGTACAGCATCCTCTCCTCTCTCTCTCCCTTTTTACAATGCATTCTCAAGTGTGCAAAAGAATATGAACGTACAACGAATGCATATGATGCTTTGATGTGGACGTGTGCAACTTTTCCCTTTTTCTTATTTGGAATATATATGTAGTTATATCTACACACTTACTCACATTACATACATATACACTGGGAAAATGGAGGAACAGACGCATTGCGACATTACAAGAGTTTTTGCCCGCAAATCTTACGTGTTCTTTCTCATGCTCTCTCGCTCTCCCTCTTTTCACCAGGTCATTGTATTGCTTTTTTCCACATTACAAGATACCACACACATTTCCTCCTACCCTCTATATCATCCTGTCTTGTTTCTAATATAATGGAAGTAAGTTACGTTCACTATAACCTTTTTTTGGTTACTTTGTCTTGATTTTGAATGTCTCGTTGTGGAAGAAGAGCAGGAGTTAAAAAGGAGGTAAGAGGAGAGAAAAAAGGCTTAAGTTTGATCATCATCACTGTGATGATTATCGTGATATGACGGTGATACAAAATGCTCTTACACACATAACATTCCATAACCACACTGGACTCTCTTTCTTTACTCTTTAGTTACAGTTCTCTTGAACATATTAATACAAATAGTGTGGCACGGAGCATCAGTTATCTTAGGAGAGAGAGAGAGAGAGAAGAGATGGAAAAGATTGGTATTGCTACACAGCCTCGAGCGTTGAGAAATACTAGGGAGCAAATGGGAAAATATAATGTAATGAAACTCATATTTCCTCTCACGAGATAACATCTTTGTTGTACTTCTTCTTATGTATATAAAGACAACATGGTATACTTTATATATAGGTCGATTTTCTGACTATATGTTCTCTTCTATGTCTCATACCAGTTATTGCAATGTAGAATGAATGATGTGTATATATATATCATATCTTGATATAAAACAAGAGCTGCTCAACTATCTAGCGCTTTCTATGTGTGAGAGAGAAAAGCTAGCTAATGACGTTGCTCTTTCCGTCTACACAAAAAATGAATTATATTTTAAAAGATAATACAAATAAATACTAACCAAATGAAATTTCTTTCCGAGAGAAACAGAAAACAAGACAACGGATCATTACTTCTAGAATACAACTAAAATTATTAAGTTATCAAAATTTATGATCCTTACAATTATAGGAAATATTATTGATAATTTTTAAATAAAGAAATTCCACCTAAGTACTACGAAGAATGTATAAAATACAATGTTATAAATGACTTGTAAAAATATTGTGCAACCTGTCGAACCTGGAAGACTTTAGCGGAGATACTTGTTTTGCTTTGCGAAAGAAAAATCACTGAATCAATAGATAAGTTTGCCTTTAAATTTATATATGGTACCATCATATAGGTTACTTCAATGACGACGTCGTCTTATGCAATAAAAGTGTTTTCTTAAAAACAAAACGGACAAGAGGATTTCATAAGCTCTGAAAGTTCGGTTCGATAGGGTGACACAACAGGGCATGGTAGCAAGCTAACAATGTTTAGACAACATTTATCAAGATCTGGATGCATTTGCTCCAAGTTTCTTGATAAAAGTTATAAATAACCTTCTAGCGTTCGCTTTCATTCGTCTCGGTTTGTATAGATTCCGGAATTGCCATATATTATTGGGTGAGTCAAGTTGATGTAAGCACGTGCTGTACAATATGTATGTATACGAACAATTACAACCGTGAAACAAGTAACGCTCTATCGCCAACATTACTTACAACTTCAAACTTGTATATAATAACACTACAAAATTTGCATATGGTTTTCATACGAACGTTGAACTAATTTCTAACCAAAATGAGAAAGAAGCATGAAACACATTAGTTGCAATATACAATTTTCTCTTTCATTCAACTTGTTAGTAATAAGTGATTTTTTCTTGTTTTTAGTGCGCAGCAAAAAAACGAGAGAAAACAAGTTTTCCCATCGAAACATCACAACATAGCACAATGCACACGTTAATTTATCGAGATCATTATGATCATTATTTGGTGCTGTTGTGCAGAAAGAAGGAAGAAGAGCACAATATGCATGAAATGATGATGGTAGGAAGAGGAACAACTGGAATGTTGGGAACTAGAAATGGAGTGAGGTGGAAGAATGGAATGACATGCTTTGACATTAGAAACTACTCTACGCAACGATAACCCCACAAGGATATATTATATAATGTGCTCAATGCTGCCACTTGTGCGATGCGAACAACCAAATGTTTGTCTCTTTTTCCTCCGTTTTGCTACTTTCCTAGTTGGAACTTTACGCCATCGCATTCATGGATTGAAGCTACTCAAATTACTCAAAAGCTTTTGCAACACTGGGCGTTGTATATAAGTAAAAGTATGGTATATGCTCTCATTCTTTGTACAATAGTTATACAACTTTTTTTTTTGTTATTTCTGTCGTTCTCTACTATATTTTTGCTTGATCATTTGGGATTTTCCACATGAAAGCTCTTTTTTCATTGTCACTCTTTTCCCCTTTACCCTTCTATCTCAACGAGTCCTGAAACATTCTCCGCGACTAAAGTTGCACTCATTCTCCTCCCGATTATCAATTTTTCCTAAATGCTTATATACACTTTGTTTCTAAAATCACATTATATCAATATGGTATCACTAATATAGCGAGTTAACGTACAAAAATAAAACGCAAAAGTGTTTTTGCAAATCATCGATGGACCTGGACCTCCTGCGCACTTCCAAAACTGTGTGTACTTTCTACTTGCAATAATTAGTATTTGCTTTACAATTCGATACCCTCCTTCAGTTTCATGTTGAAACAGTGCACAACTGGAGAGATAATAAAAATGATAACGGTGAACGGTAAGTACATATTATTATACTTCCCATTACTCCCTAATTCCAACCCTGTAGCATATGCATTAGTTGAAGAAAAGAAAACTTTTTTGGTCAAATTTTATACGCTCCATAAAGCACATAAAAAGTTAGTTGGAGAAAGGTGGATGTGAATGCAAAAGGAAACTTTCTCTCGACCTGGATTCTCCAAAATTTGACCCCTAGGACATGAAAGAACCACCATTTTATAAGTTTTCAAGTAGCTACATCCAGCTTTAAGTGTAGAAGTAGAACATATTGGAGTAGATGTTGTGGAAAAATATAAAGTATTGATAAAAAAGAGCAATATTTGTAATCCTCCCTACGCATTTTCAGTTCATCATTCAATTTTTCATCATAATCCATATAATACAGGGGAAAGGCAGAGAAAGAAACATAATGACTTTTTAACAACAACAGCCGCAACAAAAACTGGAATTTTCTTGTTTGTATAAAGTAAAGATAGAAAACTTCCTTGTTTGAAGAGATCAAGCATCCGAGGAGAGGACAGCAACAGTACTTTCGCATTGCCTTATGTCTTGTATGTGTATTCAGAGAGGTTGTTAACATTTGTGTGTGTGGTTATTGTGATGCTCGGTTGGCTAAGTCAATACTACTAATAATAATGATGGTAATAATGTTAAAGTGCACAGGAATATACATAAGGCATGATATATTGCCATTCACTCTCTCTCTCTGCTCTGCAAAGAAAGAATGAGCCAATGGAAAGTGTGTAAGATGGGGATTTACTTGCACGAAAGCAACAGTATAAAAAAGTAAATGCGGACAAGTGTTCTCTTCTCACTTTTATCATATTGCTTTCTCTCCTCGGCGTCAACACATCTTTCACACAACACACACAGACACATATAAGATGATATTGAATAGGAGAAAAATACGTATCAACAGGGATATGCACACGTTGCTTTCTTTCACTTAACAACAACAACATTATGAAGGAGAACTGGGCAAAAAACATGAAGGATATATAACGTAAAGGGAAAGGATAATATGCAATACATAAAAGTGAGTATGTGTGTCTGTGGATTCGCCAATACATACTATTTTTATGCCAAGGCAAACATAAGCTTTTCCCTTTTCACTCTTTCTCCTTCTGCCTTTTTCTTTTGTTATTTTTTACCGTCTTCTTGCCTCTTCTCATGTGAAAAGAAAAATCGCCTTTCAACAGTTTGATCGATAGCTTGCCCATTCAATGTATTCAAAGCCTTTTTTCTCATCCCCATCACCCAGTACCAACCGCCAGACGAGACCAGACAGGATCGAGTAGCAACAAAAAAATAATACGGGGTATCATTTCATGTGATAATATGATGATGGGAGAGAGTAATGCAATGTGAGAAAGTATAGGAGAAAAGCGGAGCAACAGTAGAGAATTTTACTTGAGAGATGCATATCATAAAAAGGTATTATCTTATCCACTATACTTTAATATATTCATCTATGTCAACAAAAGAAAGGGATGTGTTCATACGGTTATGTTATGCTACACAAAGTGTGACAATGGCTTCCCACACATATAGCTTTCACCTTGAGTGTTTTGAGTTACAGGTTATACAACACATTTCTACATTGAAGATTGAATTTAGTTCGAGCTCTTATTTTTAGGGAATTCCATTGTGAAAGCCTAGGCATTCGATGAATGAGAGGAATCATCGCAGTTTTGGTTGCAAACTAGTATAAACGTATAATGGATACCTATAATTTGGGATATACAAAGTTAAAAGAACTTTCATCATATTTAGTTACAGAGTTCTTGTTTCATATTAGTTTATTGACACACATTCCATGAAACTGAGAAAGGCTTTCTTCAATTTTCCAAAGAAATTTCGCAAAAAAAAGAAAGTCGATGCTTTTATATGGGTTTCTTGGTGTCGCAAAATTATATAATATAGTTGATTGGGAAGCTAAAGGAGAAAATTTTGGAAGGCGAAATGATTTAATTTGTAGCTTTGTAGTTTTATGAGTTTCGGGAGAAATTTGTTTGAAAAGAGAAAATGTAAAAAAGGAGTAGGGTGCAAGAAAAGAAGTGCAAAAAGGAGTCTTCTATGTGTCCAGGGAAGCATTTGTGTGTGTAGTGTGTATATGATATATAAAATATAACACATTGCATAAAGATGCTGAGAAAGTGAGAGAGGCTCTTCGCCAGAAAATTGGAATTGAAAGAAAGTTGGTAAGCTGAGCAAACAGGTTCAGTGGAATACGTTTAATGATCATGGGTACATTGTGCTCACTTGGCTTCATTACAGACTAAAAAAGGATTTTCTTTTCCTTGGGTATACACACCCTACCGTTGTCTTCTATACTATGATAGTAATGATTAAACGTAACCATTTTCTATTTACCCATACAACCCGTTTACTTCACTGACAATAATCTCTATCCTTTTGCTTGCTTAAGACGCTGACTTAGATTTTGGAGATTACGAGCACGGAAATATCGCTTTAATTTGTTATATTGCTTCCTTGAACAAAAATCTAGGAGAATTGGAGACCTGTAGTACCCATATCACTCTAGCTAGATAAACCTTTTCGCTCCCTTTCTAGCCCCTTTTCCTTTCCATCTCTCTCTCCTGAAAAGAAAGAGAGTTAAGTTGGAAGTCTGACCCAAAAATGTGAAAAGTTGTGAAACGTACTTAAAATTCATTAGAGCCATAAAAAGTGCTTCATAAAGAAAATACTTTTTTTTATCTTTTTCAAACTTTTTGAAAAAGAAAGCGCTGCCTCTTCAAGTTATACAACAGCAAGGAAAAAAGTATAGGATCAACTCCCACTACTTATTCCCTTACTAAAAATATACATATTTTCAGTGATATTAACGAAAATTTCTACTTTTCCAATTTTTTTTATAAATATAAGAGTGAGTCTTTAAAAAATGACTTTCACTGACCACGATGATATGTTAATGCCTCTGGATCTCAAAGAAAAAACCTCAGGGGAAGTGAAGGTAATTTGCAAAATGTACTTACTTCTCTGCATCTTATATTTTCTTTCCGCTTCCCCCCATTCACTTTTTCTGCATGACAGCATATCTTCTTGCACAAACGTGGATATAGTACCTAAATTTGCAAATGTAGAAACTTTTTCTTGCCTCCAATCTTGCAACACATTATATTACACAGTGTACAGCAAGGCAACACACTAGATAGCCTTCTCTAGAGTGAAATTACTCGTTGTGAAAGAGGAGAAAGTAGTAAAAGTAGTGTAGAGAGAAAGTAAAACGATGCATCAAAATGATGAGGACATGCTAATTCCATATGGCTTGTGACATTTTTATTTCTCAACTTTAGACAAGAAAGACAAACTCCACCAATGTATATCTTATATATATGTACGTACCTATTTCCCAGCATTTCCTTCTTTTATTCAAGAGAAAGAGAGAAGGACAACTTTCCTAAAATGATCTTAAGTCTCCTTTTTATCTACAAAATGCTCACATATATCGCGTGTCTTAAACAGTCAGACAATTTAGTTGAAGAGAGAAAGGAGAGAGAGAGAGAAACAGAAAAAGAAAAGTTGTACACACTCGGATCATTTTATTATGCTTTTGCTCTCCTCTCTTCTAACACCTCTTTAGGGGTCAATTAAATTTTCCTCCTGAAAGAGAAAGCAAGAAAAGTCTGTACTGGAAAGGAGCAAGTACATAAATTACTTCCCAAAGGACTGAAACGAGGTGAACACTTAAACTCACAGAGACACGACATGCGTACCACACACGGATTATAGAGCCGCTAGCAAGTCTCAAAGTTGCTGCAGACTTAACTTTGTTCACTGCAAATATTATTATACACACTTGTGTTTCTCTAGTTGAGAAAATCGTCTATTAACTGGCGTTTTTGTACAGAATATGTCTTGATGATAATGCTCATTATCATCAACTTAATGTTCTAATTTAAAATTCATTTTCTTTGCTTGGACGCTGCACACGTCAGGCTAATTATTTTCTTTAAATAAAATGAAATGAGCTTCCTTTTCGTCGTTAGTATAATATCATACCATTAAAAAGTATTGTTAGTTTAGATAGGGATTCTAAATTGTATGGTAAAAAATCGTGTTTCTTTTTTATGTATATTATGCGCATTAAATTAGATATTGACCCTTGACCCTAAATTCAATATTAAATATTACCACAGAATTATGTTAGTAAAAGTAAATTATTATGATGATTAACAGATGTTTCATATTCTATCGTAACCACCAATATCTAATTACTTCTTGTCAATACCGTCGTCGATAAACTTTCTTTGGTGAAAGTAAAACCAAAAATGTTCCATTGCCAAATATATATATTCTGTACTATAGCGTGAGTAATTCATATAAGTATATAGCCTCGACGCTCGTTTGTTCTACACTGGTTCGTGACTACTTTGTGTTTTGTAGAATTACAATCATTAGATTTATGTTACATTTTGGAATGGACTATTTTCTTCTTTTCAATTCATTTCATCTTTTTTAAACATAAACAAAAGTCATTATAATCCGTAACTTTAAAGCTTTTTTTCCCAAGCTTATTATGCAAATGATATTATTTGTATGGATTATGGTAATTTGCAGAGAAAAAGGGAAAGTCAAATTGCGGACGCTTACCACATCTATGATTTGCATCAGTGTCAAACCGAAACTGAGCTGAAGTGGATCCGTCTCCTTCTCCACGGGACGCTCCAGTGTATTGTACTTGTCAAGTAAATGGTGCAGCAACCGTTTCTCATTGGGTCCTTGAAGCGAGTCTGTGTACACATCAAATAAGAATGCAAATTTTAGTCAAAAAGTTTATATATATAATAAGTATATATGGTTTAAATCATTTGACAAAATAATACAGTTGACTCTCTCAACTTTGAGGAAACAAAAGCAAAATATCAAAAAACTCTTTTAAGCTCTGTATTCCCAGCTCACCATTTATATCATTTTCATTAAAAGGCTAAAAAGCAAAGAGAACTTTCACTGGCTCACTCAATATGCACTAATGACTCCCATACCGTTCTTCTCTAAGTCGTGTGAAATAAAAGGAAAGCAAAGCAGTGTTGGGATTTTATAACTTTTCTTTCTAATTTACTTTTACCCTCTCGTCTCACTCTTTCTCTCTTTCTCTTGCTCAGAGAGTGAGAGAGAAAGCAACTACGAAAAATTGTTGAAATTAGAGCATTTTCATTAATTTCCGGGCCACTCTCATCATCGTCGTTTGAGACTCGACGCTTGTAAGAATCCCTCGGGGTGAGTTGTAAGTGATTAGTTGATTACGTAAAATGGAAATTTGTACACATTAGGAATCCTACTACGATCACAGGACGATTGGGAGAACGGAAATCTATCCAATTTCGAGGGAAAGCGGAGACTTCATATATGAAAACAGAATAGAAAGTAAATGTACCCTAGTATACTATATATATATATACCCGATATACATAATGCATAGAAAAATTAAGATATGTCACACGTTATCCAAGAAATGATGACAGATGGCGGAGAAATGGCAAGGGACTATGCTTTCATCGTTTTATACATCTAATATTACCAAAAATTGATTACCAAGTACTTTCCTCACAGCACAAACTTCTCATTTTTCATTAATCCCTTTATGATTCTTTATCCTCCTTTTGTAAAACCGGATATGAACATCAAGCTCTCCTCTTCCATTTGATTGAAAATACTCAGAACGTGTTTTTATTAACCGGAATTTATCCTTCATGGATTTTGTCGCCAATATTTCACCATGTTTCTCTCCACATTTCTGACATTTATACATATGGGATCTAAAGGACCACATATATAACTTCAACCGCAGCAGAACAACGTCTCAATTTTTTCAACGCAAGCAAGTGGAAAAATTCCTTGAAAACTCCTTCTTCACCTTTATCTCTGCTCTTCTAATATCTGAAGCAGGTGAAAGTACATAAAGTCACAAGTGGTATAAAGCTGAAAAGAAAAGCTTGCAATGTTAGGGGGATACGCATGTACTCCCTCAATCTCGATTAGTACATACATATGTAATAATGTACCTAGAGTTTGGGTATTGGCGTGCTCACTCCACTGTGGCAAAGGAATTTTGGCAGGAGAAAGATGAAAGATCAGAGATTGAGTACGGTGATATCTATTTTGGACAAGGGAAGGGAAGGAGCGGAGACAGTAATTGATGCGATATATAGCCTACCATGCCAGCCATCTAACTCTGGCTTGTGTTACATGAGCTTCACGGATTTGCTTGCTTTTGCACACAAACCAAAAGACTCACTCGCTCTTCTACTCCTATTCCTCTTTGCTCTAGAAGATGATAAGGTATCACATACGATCCCGCGATCCCATATGACAGGACTACAAACTCAACAGGAAATTTCCTCTTCTTTAGAAAAGCAATTCGGAGCGATATGGCTTGATATGCATCTCGTCTGTTCTACAGATACCACGCACGACGTTGCCAGCCTATATGGTATAAGTTGCTTTGAACCAGTTCATAAGTCATGGGAAGAGCCACAAGTGATATAGGTGAGTGGAATGGAAAGTAAAATGTGAAAATATGATATGGTTAATAATTTTATATATGATTCGCACCTTATTCCCCAATTATACGTAAAATAGGCTACATGATATCATATAGGTATTATTGTTAGGCACACGGAAGAGAATTTGAGGAAGGAATTAGGTGTATGGGGATATTGATACGATCTGAAAACGTCACATTTTTCTTTAAGAAATGGAATAGTTTTTTGTCCTTATTGCTACTACAGGAGAAAAAATGAGTCTTACATTTTGGTCGAAAGGGGTGGCAGAAGGTGGAGGAAAGGTGACGGAAATAAAGTGAAGTGACGTGAGGGACTCAAATCAGAAAAAAATTTTATGCTTCCCATAGAGCTCATAAATTGAGTTGTCACAGACGAAGAAATGAACAAGGGTGAGAGAGAGAAAGAAAGAAAGAAAGCTCAGAGAAGACAAAAAATACTTTATGTGTTCCTTAAACTTACTCCTTGTCTCTTACCACGGTTCAAGTCTCTACTTCCATAGAATATATAGGTAAAGTATATCATGGAGAAAAAGGTATATGGAATGGAGTAAGAACTTTTGTATCTATATTGCCATTATTTCAGTAGAAAATGTGACGTTTTACTTTCCAACATCATCACTTTTTCCTTCGTATTCTTCCAATCACCACCACACTACCACGCCACCAACCACCACGTTCATGCCAAGTCAAGCTATGCAATGCAATGCCACCTTCACATAATATATAAGTGTGTATAGGTATCTGTGTGTTTTTTGTCGGGTGATATATGTCGTCTTCTCTCCGGGCATTCATTCAGTCCGTCTGTTTTCCGTTGTTCTCAATAAAATGTCCAGCATGAATCCCTTTTTTCTCTAGTGTGATTTCTCTCTCCCTCTTTCAAGCTCCTTTTCGTGAAAATATGTGTGCATGCCATGATGATTGCCACGCCATGCACTCCACTTTCCTTCTTGCTTTGATAAATTTGAATTTTTCCTTCCTTTCTACTTTCTCTTGGTGTCTCTCTGGCGTTTTTCTTCTCTACGCCAAAAAATTTATTCCAACTGGTCTGGTAGTATTGGTAAAGATTCTTTTAAGCTACAGGAAAGGAGTTGAGATGAGACAGGCAGAGGTAGAAAATAATATATATTTCGATTTTCTTTTCTACTCTTTCTTCAAATATGTTCAAGAGCCAATATGCTCAAGGAAGATAAAAAGGTGATCCAGTGAGAAAATTCCTAAAGTTTTTTGACCCAGATTTTTCAATAACACATTTGCTACAAATCAGCTCCCTTCACTTTTTATAACTTGGATGATTTGAGTGTATGAAAGGAATTTAAGGTATGGGAATTGTTTCTAGTTTCACCTAAAATAGCCTTTTTTCTTTCTTTCTTATGTTATTAAACCAATAACGTCTAAAGTTGAAGAAAGAATAGTAATTTTGCAACGGTCGGTGGAAGAAGCGGAATCCACAGACCACACCACATTCGAGATGCAGCACGAGTTAAAATCGATAATAAATATTTTTTAATGATTCCACAAAATGTTATTACACAATATAGTGGAAGTTATAGTAATTGTTTTTATAACTCTACACAGAAAATCAATATTATTCAGAGCACCATCTTGATTTCTGACGACAAATCAAGGAGACCACGTTGAGTGGAAGACGGACAGACAAATTAGACAATGCTTGAATTCTTAGTAAAAATCAAAGATATTTTTTGGTAATTGTTTTTTATGAACCTATTTATTAGTTTGGAGTTGTTTGTGAAACTACCATGAAATTTATGATTGAGTTCCTTGAGCAAAATAATTTGAGAAATTTCATCTAACGTCATTATTACATGATTATTATTGGATAGTGAAGAAATGATTTGGGATTTCCTGTCTTACTTTTCCAACTCTTCATTTTTATTGAATTTAACTTGCCCCCCAGCTAAAACATAGGCGTAATCGAGGATAAAACCAATATCAGCTAGCTTACGTTTGACTTTAGTAGATAGAATTTTTGTTTTAGAAGAAATTATTTTCCATGACCCTTGGAATTTTATTAAATCTGCCGTCATCCTCCAACGAAATATCGGATGCCCCATATCCGCTATTTTCTTTAACGTTGTTCAAGTAGTAATAAATTTTCGTAGCAGAGCTAAACCATTGTAAATTCCTTTACAACATGAAAAAACGAACATTTCACAAAAAGAAGAATTGCATAGTAGATTTGGAGAAAAACAATCGAATTCAGGGATACATATAATATTCATTGTCAACAACTGTCGTCATTGCCATTCACATATTGGAATGGGAAAGCAGGACAAAAATTTATCCTTGTTACACTTGCACATCCATTGATAATGAGAAAAGTAGTAGATATGTATATACCTACGTAGAAAATATAAATGGTGAATTATGAACAAGGAAAACGTATAAAGGAAGGATCCATCGACAGTGAAATTGTGTTTCCCATATCTTTGTCCATTTTACGACATGGCTGGAGCCTTCAAAAACAAGAAGAAAAAACGTCAATAGACAACGAGACTCCATTCATCTTGCTCTCTCCTCCGTCTTCCACACACAATAATCGTAAAAGCACAATGGTATTGGCAGCAGAGCCATAAGATTGAACTTTTTGGCAAACTGCTAATAGGAGAAAAGTGAACATCATTGCATTGCGACTTTACTTACTCCTACTCCTCGTTTTCTCTCTCTCTCTCTCTCTCTTCAGTCTTCACTATCCTCATTCAAAGTGAACAGTTATTGATCATTGAGCAAGTACAAAAATGTATATTATTTGTCGTTGTCTTTGAAATGCATATTTAGTTCGAGTCAAGGGAAAGCAGTGCTGAGATGACGAGAGGAAAATGTGGGAAAAGCTGGGAAAAGTTTGGTGGAGGAATGGTCGTCGGGAAGTTTAAATACGTTTCTGTAGACTGTACATCACTGCAACTGCTCCTCGTTTTCCCATCGGATCGCTCAAATGACTAATGCGAGTGTTTCATGATCACGATACATTATTTTTCTGCTTCATGATGCTTTCTTGGATAGAATAGTTGATGAGAAAAAAGAACGAAAGTCAGCCAGCGTGATCATTTCCGTATCTATTTGACACACTACAACTAACGATATACTTTTATATATGTACTACTGTTATATATACATAAGTTGGATATTAAATATTAGTATATTGTGGAGGATAAAAATGTGTAGCAAATTTCACGTGAAAAGTGCCAAGTCTGCAAAGACGCAGAATGAAACTTTTTTCTAGATCTCTCTTTCTCTCTCTCTCTAGAGTTGTGTGTACTGTCGTTTTTTGGCTTGCTGCACCGCATCATCATCATCGTCATCATCAATGCTCCTTTTTTGTATTCTATAGTGCTTCAAATGTACACACTAGAAGAAGTAGAGAGAGAGAGAAGAAAAAGTTTACGATATTGGATTCCAGTTTGCCATTCCATCCTCAAATTGAATGGATATTGCCCCTTTCTTCCTGTACTAACGACTCTCAAAATATACCCAAAAAAAGAAGTATATCCGTTCTTTGCTTCCTTCTCCTTCGTCTTCTCAGACAGACTTGGGTTTTTTTCGAGAGAGAGGAAGAAGAGCATTTCATGCATTATTTGTTATTACCCTGAAGTAGTAGTACACAGCTTAAAAATGGTGACGACATGCATTCGTGATAGGAGAGTAAAGAAAAAAAAGTGTATTTGAAATGAGAACTTCATATATCGGTTCAGCATGGAACAATGAAGGGAAAAGAAACAAGTTGTAATCTAATGTAATGCAGTCACAACACATAAGAAATGGATAGCCAACGTACTCACTAAATACATATATCTCTTTCCCGGAATATTTCCCAAATCCTCTCCTGTCCCCATTACCACACTATCATCATCATTGGGATGACTATTGCTAAATACTCTATTACAACTTCTGCCTCGTTTTTAGGGAACATGCAGAATCTTTTATTGTTCTTTGGAATATTGGAGAGGCTGTCTTTTTAGGCGTTTCGCGGAAAGCTTGTTAGTTGGTTAATGTTACTGTATGCTGTATACCTACCGTCGACGTACATAAAATAACCTAACGCAAGGTAAACATTATAGTGGGTGGAAAGTATGTGCTCAGGAATAATGTACACATTATTTCTAGAGGTAGATAAATCAACAAAATATATGAAACAGGGAGTCATTATTCTTGATATTATAACAATAGATAATTAAGACATATTTTATGAGGGTGTAGACTGAAAAGATTCATATATATATATGAATGATTTGTATGTATACATATTTTTACAAACATCCTCGTCTTGTACAAATAAATTGAATAATTGATAAAGTATTTCTCGCTCGGAAAAGTAATCCATCATTCCCTACATCAGTCTAAAGCTTTTCTGATAATTAAGTTTTTCCCGGAAATTTTCTTCCCTAGTAAAGGAAGAATCCCCATGTCAGTTGTTTTACAAAAAAACAAAGAAATCCTCTCTGATTTCCCCGCTCCGAAACAATATAGATCCTTTTTCCGGAGGAGTAATAAACATTGTAATTCGTGTGGTGTACGTTTATAAGGTTGATGTGTATGTGCATGTGGTTTTTATTTGTGATAGTGTCCACAGTTTCCGACATTATCCTCTGGTGTTAGCAGTAATAAAGATGGATAGTAAAATAAATACAGTATATTACAATGCGTATAGTGTTGTGTACCGTATTTCGTGGGAAATGGAGCTGACTATTTGAATGAAAACAATGTACAGGATCATCCTAATGATCTTGATATGTCTAGTTGGTTTTAGTTGGTGATGTGATATTTGCTTACATTTTGCTGATGCAAAAAGAAATGCCAAATGTTACCAACCACTGTAACATATTTCTTTGGTTGAAAATGAGGATAAGGAAAAAAGGAAATGGTGGTAGACCAGGTCATTTTTGTCTTTCTAAAGATTTGAAAACGTAAAAAACATTCCCTTCTTTGAAAGAGTTAGGTTGCTACACTTTCTTCTGGTACTGAGTGAGTGCTATATGTAGAGTATGCGTGTTGAGACGACTACCCGGAATTACCTTTATCTGTAGAGAAGACTGTAAAAGAAAAGTGTTTGGGGAAAAGGGAAGACAGAAGGGAAAACTAAGGGGAAGCTTTTTTTGTGGCT
>JAANSM010000821.1:0-23006 GCA_036850725.1 Orchesella villosa | reverse complement strand
GATATTGCGGTAGCTGGCTGGGAGCACCAGAAGATCTTTTCCCAATAATAGTGTATATAGAGCCGCCCGCAGTTTTCTATTTTTCCATTTTCATCTTCCCAGGGAATCTCTAAATCGAGGCTGACTGCGTGGAAGAAGAAAAATCGACATTCAAACACAATTGGAAACAACTGTGACAAATGTATGGAATTGAAAGACTAACGCATATTTTATAACTACCTAAAATTTCATCTGAACCAAAAGCATAACATCGACTCAAGAATGACTAGCTTAATATAAATATACGCTATATATAGCACCAGATTGAAAATTTGGTGATGGAGAGATTCAGTTATGCTTCTTGAGGCACGGAAAGACGGAAGGAAACTTGATTTTTCTCTCATCTTCAGTGGCCCACTTTTATATTACGCATCACATTACATCCACACTCATGTATGCATCCGGTGACTTGAAACTACACGATCCCATCTTCATTTGACTTTTCCGTTTCTTGCACAAGCTTCTTTTTCTTCTTCTTCTTAGTAAGTTTCAAATCCCAAAGGAGTAGAGGAAAAAGAACAAGAAACGGAAAAAATAAAAGTAGTTGGAAAAGATAGCATCAGAAAAATAAAAGAAGCCCTCAAGAAAACTGGGATTTCAACTTACATTTTTAGAATGAATAAAAAGTAAAAGCACAATATCAACTCCATATGTTTGCATATCCCGTCTTTCCTCTTCCAATTTCAAACCAACTTGTAATTCTTGTGCTTCTTGGTGATAGTGATAGAGTCACTGCAAGTAAAAAAAGGTATGCTTGCTTCACTAGAAAGAAGACAGGAGTTGAGTACTTACGCTGAAGTCGTACAATAAGACAAACAAATCTTACTTTCTCCTTAAAGAAATAGGAATGGATACATACACGACATAGATGAAAATGTCTCGTGGATATTGTAATGTGTGTGTGATGACGATATGACTCTTCTATCTATGGTGGTTGTCTGAAGTGGAGTAGTAGCAGATAAATCTTCAAGAGTAGCAATATATGAAGAAAAAAAGCTTACATATTGGCATAATCTTGTTCACTTTCTCCAAACTCTCATCTCCACTACAACGTTTCATCAAACTGACAAGTAAGGACGTTGGTTTGTCTCTCTTGTCTTGAATAAATCTTGATTTCCTTTTTAAAGCTTTCGCCCCACGCCATATATTCGTTCTCTCACTCAAGGCAAGACTTCGTCTCTCTACATTGCTTCTTCGCCTTGGACAGGTTTCCTATGGTTTAACCCACTTGACAGCTACATACACATTTTACGTGATGGTGGCAAGGACAAGAGAATCATGGACGAGAAAGAGACAGCGAGGTGGTTTATAGCTTTTTTTCACAGACGAAAAGTCTCATCGGGCCATTTTGTAGTATTACTGTGATATTATCAACGCTACCAACTACCAACTTTCACCTTAGGTTATATACTGAGGATGTAATGTACTTTGCTTTTCTTGTCTCATGACTTTCACTTTAGTTCAGCTACCAAGAGGTATTCTTTGTACGCAGAGGATAAGGTAATGTGAAAAAGAGAGGTTCAAAAACTTACTCCAATCCTTTTCTGGGGTTTCATATCCCTGATTCCCAGATCCCTCGATGGGAAAAGGAGAGACCAAAAACAGAAATATTTATTTGAGAGAATGGTTGTTAGCATGAGTAGCTTTTTGCTCCCTATCCCTGCCCTACCGGAATCCATCCACTTTGCGTATTTCTCATTCAATTGAATTTGTCAGGAAATACGCAGTTCAGACTTGTAATATGGATATTATAGTGGACATTTAATATAACTTCCAATTTACTTCGTAAGCATTTATGTATATAACATAATGTGCTTTTCCTTTTATTCATTAATTTTCTCGTATATATTATTATGTATATTTATATGTCTTCCCAATAAGATTAATATTTTTGGTGGATAATGGGAAATGACAGGAAATCGAGAATTGGAATAATATGTCATATTAAATCAGGTTTCTTGGCATGTCATGGATGACATAACTGTTGCTCTTTTTGCTTAACATTGCATTACATTGAACACTCAAAGTAAGTAGGAGCAGTCCAGAGTCCACAGCTCATATTTGGGAAAGGGCAAGCACCAAAACCTAATTTACCTTTTGAGCACGCAGGTATGAATGGAATGGTTGAGAAGTTGGAGGGGTTAGCGTTGTGCAAAGAAGATTTCTTTTTTGTTGGAGAGCCTTTTTATCCTCCTGAGACTCATTATGTATGGGTTCCTTTCATGTGAGATTTTTTTTCCACTTTTCTATGGGAAAAGATATATTATGATGCCGAATGAATAATTTAGTTGGTAATTGCCATTCCAAGAATTACACAGTGAAAGCTTTTGTAGCAAAGTGCTCAGAGAATGAGTGAAAGTGAAAGATGGCGTATCAAATCATAGACCTTCTTTTTAATGACATTTTCGCAAGGATTTGAAATTCAAAAGCAAAGTCTTCAGACTTTTAGAGACTTTAATTAAGGGAATGAAACAAGAAAGATTTGTTTTTGTCTAGTAGTGTATGTATGAGCTTTACGAAATTGGAGTAAAAGCGCTTACAATGAAATTGTGAGTTGTGACTTTGTGAGAAAGAGAAAAGAAAACGCCAGCAAATATGAATGAAAGAGGAGAGAGAATGAAAGCTAATTCGTTAGTAGGATTAGAATTCATCGTTATTGCTAATGGTATTTTCATGTTCGTGGGATGTACATGGAGTGACTCTGTAAGTGTAGTACACGTGTTTAGTACCTAATTTCATGGTAGTGGAAAATTCCACATTGACAGTTTGAGTTGAGCTATGCTATGCTAGCTTTTACCAGCAAAAGCAAAGGCTTTTGGTTTGCATCGCTTTCACTCTTGCCTTCTAGAAAGGAATTCATACTCTACTGCCTTCTTATTGAGTTTTGGTGAACAGACTGAACAAAGGAGAAGTCAGTTTGTGAAGACGAAAGTAGATGATGCTGAGGGTAGCTTGGAACACAGCTATGGCGAAAGCTCTGCTGACTGCTACACTCGCTGAGCAGGGAAATCATATATCAATTACATAAATAGCAATGCGTTTCTTCATGGAATACAATTTTGTCGTTCTTACTTTTCGTAAGAATCTGTTTAAACAAGATTATAGAACGTTTGTTACTAATTAAATCCCAGTGACTTGCTTGGTTCAAAGTTCAAAGCTTAGTAGAGCTTTCCTTTAAGCTTGTTTACATAATGAAGATTTAATTAACAAAAAATTCATATATTAAAAAGTAATCTACTTTGTGTTGAAGATGCATAAGTATTTCCTTCGTAGAAATCCAGTTCCTTCTAGTTTAAATAAGATGAAACGAGTTGGTGATGTTATAGCTTTTAGGTTCATCATAATTGCTCGACTGGCAGTAAATCAATTTATATGACATGGGATTATGGTAGGTAATGCAAAGAAATCTAAGTAATCTACAGAAAGACGTAAAATGAAGAAAATCTCTGACATCTAAACAAGTTGAACAAACTCAATTAAAAACTGAAAATGAAATCTGATTATTTTTGTAGCTCCTTTTTCTGACTGTGTCTCCCTTCTCTTCTCCATTCCGATGGAAAATCTAATTTTATCAGCGGACGTCTTTCTGCAAAATTGTAAAATGTTTTTAGAGGCAATACAAATGTGCTGTGTAAGGAAGGGGAGCTCTGTTTTGTTAGGGCAGACATGTTATTACCGAAACTTAAACGAGCCCATGAAATTTTTTATAACCAGGTCATTTTCACATTTTACGACGATCGGGAAGCTGCCCATCAAAAACTGAGGTGGATTGGAATGGAAAGCATAAAAATATAATGAACAGAGAAGACAGGAACGAAACGTGACTATGTTAGGGTTGAACATAGTAATAAAATGAAATTAGTTAAAAGTAATGAGATGGATCACTCTTGCCGCAGAGATTCTCGGGGTAGTTTCAAACATGGAATGTACGAGCGACTACACCTACATACACAGTTATATGAACACCGACAAAAATATACCAGTCACCATTACGAAAATTATGCGTCCATTAAAATCTAAATACTGTCATTTTATGGGAATATGTAGAGACAGTCACATGTTCTTTACCGTAAAAAACGAGGGATGCGGAATTATATAACACATTTTATATCTTGCAATAATTTCAATAATCAATGAAAACTGCTCATTTAGCAAATTGATTGCTTACGTAACTGAAATGCACATTAATAGTTTTTTGGCTTCAAACTGAACGTCTCTTTTATTATGCAGCAGCCCTCAGTTCTTATTTGGTAAGGTAAGGGATTCATGTTCGAAATCTGTCCACGCGTAATTTCATCCTATAAGTATTTTCTTTCTATTTAAGATGCACATTTTAAGCCCGACAGTGTATAACTTAACTGCATTGAACACAAAATGTGAATTTCATGAAACTGGCTGAAATACTTAATCTTGTCAAACAATTTTATTCTTCCTTATACAAATCCAAAAACAAACAACAACAAAAACTATTGCTTACATATTTGTTCTAAAGTTTTAATCAAAGCTCTGACATTGCGCTCAATCTTCACTCCGTACTTTACAGCCGTTTCATCCTTGACAGTGACAGTCGTACTCCAGTCCGTTTCTTTGAAGTGTACTCGATAATGGTGGAGAAGTGCATATCCTTCTGCTACTCGAACTCCTTGATAAGGTGAATTATGACTCCAGATAAAATGAGTTCCCGCTTCAGTAACCGAGTTGGGATTGCAAATATACTTGGAGCGCTGGATTTGAAGTATTTGCTTCATTCTGACCGTTCTCTTCAAGGTATTTAAATGCATCGGAAGGGTGCTATGATACCCGGATGCAAATAGCGAGAATTTTGGTGGACTAATATCTTTTGAAAAATGTATTTTTAAAAGTGTACGATCCAATAACAGCTCCATTGTTCCTCCTCTTTGCATACGCGTCAACTTTCTTAATAAGTTGGTGATAATTATCAAAAGCGCCTAAATGATGGGGAACAATCATCTCATCCAAATCCACAAACACCATGTATTCAGAAACCCCTTTGTGGCGGTACACGCACTCATTCGCAACTTCACTGAGACCTTGAGGTCCTCCACGAATTAACTTGTCTGGAGCATAATTGAAAGGGTAATTGGCCCATGGAATTACTTCTACCACGATACTTTCATCACTGGAACTAGCGTTCTTGATTGACGCCTTTTGGAGATTGTGAAGTATGCAGCTCATCTCATTTCCTACCTCCAACACAAAAAACGTGAAATGACGAACCCCCATCAGCTTGTAAAATTCAACCCATTCCACAAATTGAACTGTGTTGGTGAAATTGTAGATAGGTTTCACACACACAGAGAAGTTTGTTGTGAATCCGTTTTCTGGAGGGTAGCGGATAGGAAGGTAATTTTGAATTAGTTTAGATGACACTTTTAGAAGTTTCCTTGATGAAGATACCACGATAGACACATACTTGGGTTTCCAGTCAGATTCTTCTGGGAGGGGGCAGTTTATAAATTTGCCAGAATACTTGAGTGCGTGATTTTCGGTCATCGTCTTAATATATGCGATATGCAGTTTGATGTTGAGTAAATTGGTAGAAGGTTGATTGCTCAAGTGGGAGATATTTTCCCAATAGATACAGAATGCCTTCTCGGAACTTAGTCGTAACGTTGCTGCAATTTGGTTGATTGCTTAAGTGGGAGATATTTTCCCAATAGATACAGAATGCCTTCTCGGAACTTAGTCGTAACGTTGCTGCAATTACTCGAACTTGGTCTGGTTTCACGTAATGAGCTGAATACACCACGAAGGTGTCGTTGGATCCTGCAGCGTGTTGCCATCCTATCGATAGATTGCGATTCCCGTTGCCGCTAGGATAGGGTATTTGTAAAGTGATGGGTAATCCAACTTCCTTATTAACGGCGTATATCATAATCATAAATGATATAGAACAAAAATATGTAGAAAGACACGCAGCTTATAAAAACTAGAAGACTAACAGCACGAAATGCGAGATTGGGATGCATTATCAGAGAAGCAAAAAAATTGGGACAAACAAACAAAATTAACTTTGTAAACAGTTTGCTAAATGCTTCATAACTTTCTCAAAATCGTCAAAATGCTCGAGTATGAAAATGAATTTCACATGTTTCTCATATGCGGCTTACTTCACGTTATCACATACCCAATACCAATCACAAACGTCCAAACCCGTGAGAATCGCATTCAGTTTCAATGGAAACTAGCTTTTATATTGATGCCTATTATGGCATCAATCAAATCAACAGGAATCAACCAATGAGCGTGGACTAGCGATTTTTGAAGAGAAAATCGCCAATCCACACACTCTTTGAATATGTCTGAACAGGAACTATCATAATCCATTGATAATACATGCAACTATTACAGATTGAGATTAGCAATGATCCGTAACATACAATCTGGTTGGTGGGGGGGGGGGGTCGTAGAAGTAGAATTATAGTACCTATATATTGAGGTAGATTTATCTTCTAATGATGATTATTAGTTACTATTTGGTTTTTTAGTAGTTGTATCTGCATCATCTCAAATACATTACGTTACCTATTTCACTACAACTTAAGCTTCTCTGTATTAAATTATGTTCCACTACCAAGCTTTTATCACTCCATCTCCCATTTCTAAAGAAAATGCGTCAACACTAGCATATTAAATTGAAAGAAACCATTATCCAGGAAATTATCTCTTGACATAACATCATCCACACCTGTACTCTTCTCTTAAAAAGAAACTCCTAATTTTCATACAAACTTTTTCCCTGTCAGAACTAAGCACACAGTGTTACCTCAGCGTTCGATGATTTGACTGAAAAGTAACCGAAAACTTTTTTACAGCAGCCCAGTTTTCTTCGATTAAAGTATACGAACATTCTGTCTACATTCCCTTTAGCGTATATATATCTATAAATTCTATCTTTATCCTTTTCTGCGGAGACTGTGGTACAAATTGCGAGTGCAACATATATTCATATACATTTTCGCCTCCCCAATTTCGAGTTTACCAAGCTCGTCGGTGCTCAAGAAAGAAAGTTTTTCTTTTTAGAGTTTTCTACTTCTCTCCATACTCGACGACTCCGCGAGTGTGATGGTGAGTCAAGTCGAGAGGTGATGAAGTGTGTAAACCCGTTTTTGAGACGTATATTACATCCATATACATACGAAACACCATTCCCCAAGTGAGAGCAAGCACTACTTCTAGTTGCTGCTGCTTCTGTTCTTGTGTACATAACCCGAATAAAACTCCGTCGTGTTCTTCTCCATCCATCCACACTCACACACCTTTTGGCAATATAGAGTCGTGCAGCAGTAAACTAGGATTATAATGTAAGTATCTGGGAATGCATGTAGTATGCCTCAATTTCGAAAATCCAAACAAACTGCTTCGACTTCTTTTCCCAGACCATCACAATCGTTACTTAATGCTCGAGAGTATGCACTCTGCACTATTTGAGACTGTCGAAAGTAAGTACGTTGAAAAAGTTATGTTTTTGAACACGAAACATATGTTAAGCTCAAGTCCGTTTTTTAGACTTGTGTGGCAAACTAGATTGGNAATGCTCGAGAGTCTGCACTCTGCACTATTTGAGACTGTCGAAAGTAAGTACGTTGAAAAAGTTATGTTTTTGAACACGAAACATATGTTAAGCTCAAGTCCGTTTTTTAGACTTGTGTGGCAAACTAGATTGGAGTTGGACAGTCTTTTCCCATGTAGAGCTTGCTTACTAGGGTTTCCAAGATTTCTCATGTTCTGTGTTCTGTACTGTTAAGATGTGAGCGTGATGGATGTGTTTCGAAGTTTGGACTCATCACTGACGTCGTTTCAGTAGATGAACTTCAGCGGGTGTCCGTCTGATTCAGAATGGAGCAAACGTCATATTTATATTTGGGTTGGGTGGCTCTTGCGCAAGATGATAGGCCCTTCCACTCAGTATTTATTTTTTCATGCAAGTTAAACTTCCATCGCTTTTCTAACCTGCAACTACAGGCGTTGCTCCATCGCTTGCAAAGACTAATATTGATGATATAAAACTGAGTGAAAGACAAACATTTTGAGCTGAAGTGCATTTCGAAACGTTAAAAACGTCAGATATATCGTACTTAGTTTTATAAATAGACAGACTCTCTTGTAATTTAGGAGTTTCTCCAGATATATTATTAACTTTTAATGTTTCTGAAAGAGAATAATCATGATACAATATTATCATCCATCATCCACATACATATCCCACAATACACAATATAAGCCATCAATAAACTGTAGTAATACTTGTTGTCGGCAACCAGGTGTATGATTTTCACGTTTAAAACATTAATTTTAAATTTATAAATTAACGGTTTGCATTGTAGGTAACTGAGACTTGAGTTGAGTTGAGGTGCTGCAATTACCAAAAGACGGTTCAATATTAATAAGAAAACGTATTTATTGCATGCTGAGTGACACTGAATCTTACGAGTAACTGTGTCAATGTGCCATTTCAAAATAAACAGTTGGACGCTGTGAAATTGAGCCCTTTAAACAGATAATATAAATCAAAAGAATCCTCTCATGTAAATGTTACAAAACTAACGTGTAAGTGATATTCTGGGGAACGTTGTTTGTCAGAACAGACGACAGAAGGGATTAAATTCTGTTGATATAATATGATAATGATCCGTTTCAAATGCCATGTAGTTCCTAACAATGCTTGTGTACTTACGAACCGACAAATACACATTTAGAACACCGATAAGAGGATGATCATTCATGTCTCATATTGATAACACAAAGTAACTCATTTTTAAATAAAGTAGCCACTTCAGCATCGTAAAAATGAATGAATAACTGCAACTACCTCAACCTCACTCATATTTCAAACCAAAAGCCGAAAAGGCATATTATTGATATCATCTCCATCGCCCACATATGTTATCATGATTTTCTCATGTTCGCTTTGTGTTTGCTTATGCGGCTTTCCCTTGTGGTTACTTGTACATCCGAGCAAGGGAAAAATGATGGTACATTATAAGGGCACCAAATAAATATTATATCAAGAATACACTAGTGGTCGTTACGAATGTGTGTTTACCTCACGCAGCCGTGCATAACATAGTTTTTCCGGGTGGTAGATAAGAATTGAATTGAAAATGGTCTTGCTGGAGGAGTAAGCACCACCACCACCATCATCAACATATATATTATCTATAAGGTCTATGGAACGGACGAGGGAAAAGGGAGTAAAAGGAAAAATAGTAGTCCCTTGTGGAATGATAATTTACTACTCCTAAACGACGATACCACTGCATAATCTAGTTAGCAGTTGTGCATGGTTATATAGCGTTGCACATCAAGTGAGAAGGTAGTTTTTCTCTTCACTGATAACATTCACTGTGAAAGTGTGCAAAAGAACAAGAGTTTTTTTGGTTGGTAGAAAAACTTATTTTTTATGGTATAAACAGCTGCGCCCTTTCTAGGATTACATTTTCTATTTATGCCCAAACACTTTTTAAAGGTTTTTTATCGCAATCCCCCACTTTCTTACCTGTTCGTTATGCTTGTTCAGCATCCAGCAAGAGTATTATCTTTTTACAGTATTTACAATGGTGACTGGGTACCCAAAAGATTTCACCTATCGTCCGTAACCGAATATCTTATAGCATCAACACATAAATTTTACAGTTTTTGAGCATAGTGTAAGCATTGAGTATAAACAAAAATATACATATGGATGCATTTAGAGTGTATACTATCAGCTATATACAGCTATGGCGAGGTAATACTTTTTGAAAGTAATCTGCATTGCTTGCAACTTTTATCCACTTTTTCAAAAATATTTTATCCCAGTTATCGCTCACATCATGGCATATTTTTCAATCTGTTTCTGTTCTGTTTACATCATTGCTTGGTCACCCTTACTGTTGCCAGTTTGCCACTACTGCTCCCCAATTTTCTGGTTCATTTTCTCAATTTCAGCAGCTGTAGAATACGAAGAATGAAGGAATCAAGGATGGAAATATGTTTTCATTTAAATATTTTGGCTTCTATGTCTGCTCTCCACACTCTAACTCCTCAAGTTCTCAAGCTCCCCAAAAAGATTTTTAGACAAGCTGCTGCTGTGGTCTTTTGTTTGTTTCTTCGTTTACTCATTCTCTCTAATATGTATTTAGCTCTATTGTATCCCTTCTCTTTCTTCACGTCATCACATTTAGAAACCTTTCCCAAAAATAAGTTCTCCAAAGACAGAGCACCACTCGTTCGTTTATATATACATTATATATAAAACTAATAGCATTTTGTCGACATTGTGCAAAGTAAAGCAGAAGAGAGAGAGAGAGCTATTCAATATGAAAATGGGAAATGAAGAAAAGAGAAAATAAGAAAACTTCTTTCCCATTTCCAGTTTGTTGAGTTCTTTTCTGTCTCATGCATCTGTTTACAGTAGTGTGCCACACACACTACCCACACCACCATATAAATCTACACTCGCTACTTAAGATTTCCGTTCAAAAGTAGAATATCTACTACGTGGTATAGTGATTTCGTTTGCTGAATTCTCCATCGAAAAATTCTCAAGCTGAAGAACAGCAGCATAAGGTTTTTACTTGCCATGTTGTTCACGTTTTCCCAGCAATTTCGTCTTCGACTTCCATGCTTTTGAGAGTGTTTAAGACGAAGAAGAGCTTGAGTTGTGAGTTGAGATCCCGTAGAAATTCTTGGAAACAAGGAGGTTTTCTTTTTCGAATACCCACCAGACTCCCAATTCCGTTGCTGATGCTGCTGCTAATTCTGTGAAACTCACATCACGAGAAGAGAATGGTTGATGGTGATGCTGATGCCCTTGTCATTGTGTGAGAGGCTTACAGCGATTTTGTTTGGTTCTCTTCTTCTCTAGTTTTGAATTGGGAATGGAAACATGTCCTGTTTTCCTTAGTGCCTAACAACTATGCATTCTACCAATATAATTCCAGTTTATTCAAACAGTAATGCAGTATAATTTTAATATAATATAAATAAGTGTATATATATGGCTTCAGTTCTTGTCTTATTATTGACAATACTCATTCAGTCGGTGAAAGGTGAAGAGGGAACAACAAATTTCAATGACTTTTTCTCCATATTATGCATAATACATGTACATGTACTTTTTATATATAACTCCGTCTATTATTAAGTCACTATATATTTGTGTGCCGCCAATACGATGCCAGTTGCCGTCATGAAAAGCAAAAGCAAGCAAACCATGACGAGTTCCAATTTGCTTTTTGCTTGTGGAACATCATCATAACGTAATATAGAGAAGAGAGATATATACCTATAAATATATCTATAAGTATAAAATACAAATATACCATTACCAAGTTTGAATGTACGTTTGGTAAATACGTGGCATATACTTTTGTACTTCCTTTTTTTTCGGTGAAAAGTAGTAGTGAAGGCACGAAATATTTTATTCATTTATTCAATTTCTCTGGACTCATTCGTTTTCACTACTGCTTCCTATCCTCTTATTTTTGCATGCATGCATGCCCAACCCGGTACTCCAGAAGAACGGGTTTGTGTTGTGTACCTTATGTAATCCTGTATGTAGGAAGTAGGATGTAGGAAGGATTGTAGCTTCATACTATATTTATTGTTAGTGTACAAAGTGCAAATAGACGGAGCCTACGCAATTTTCAAACTGCTCTAGGTCTTCATCTTTCGTTCCAGCAGTTTTGTGTATTGGTTTAGTTAGCAAAGCAAAAGCTAACCTGGTATATTTAGAGCTTGAAGATGAGTGTATGCAGATGTAGTTAAATATTTTTTGGTTTCTGAGTGAACATTTTAGATGTGTACACACTAGAGACAGTTCTAGAGGTTTCTCTCTGGTGGCAGGCTATAACTCAAAACTGAAATGCTCATTGATAGAGGTGGTAGCATGAGGAAGGCTATCCAAGGCATTTAAATATTCTTAAGACAAGTATGTTTTTGCTGGTTGGGAGAGGTTTGGAATACAGAAGAGTGAGAGAGGGTGTACTGAAGGCGGATACAGAAAGGAAATAAAATGTCGTTGTCGTACTTTGGTTGGACATTTGACTACTTGATCCTTCTGTCTTACCTTGTCTGTCCATGTTCCCTTCTACAACTCCATTTTGGTGGTGGTGAAAGTAAAGGAAATGGAGAATAAATGAATGGTGATGCATTGTTTTCCCATGACTGAATTCATTCTTGAAGGAATTTTCAGTATATGCCATCATCAGAAGAATTTGAGGTGACATCGGTCACGAACGTGTTACATTTAAGATGAGTTTGTGGTATCGGAAAGGATTATTCATAATATTCTGACGGGGCAGCTTTAAATTGCTTTTTTACTCGCTTGCTTCGACATAAGTATATCGCATCATATACAAGGTTAAAAAATATAAGTAAAGATTCCTCTAACATCGCTGTTATCCTCAAACTAACCTGTTTGTAATTCGTGGGTTTTTGAATGAAGCAAGTTCAAGAGTACAAAAATGTATTAACTTCCATTCGTTTCTCCGTGGTGTATGTAAAACCAATAACCAAATGCCTATTTATATATTTTTTGTTGTATTACTCATGCATACATCAATTTATGAAAAGCTTGTCAGTCATTTCGCTACTGTTAATCCTTATCCTGCATATAATAAGGTTGATCGTACATACATACATAAATCTTGCAACAAATGGATTTACCCAGCTGTTGGAAGTTCTTATTGGTGAATAGGTCAAGAAAAATGACCCAAATGTTTCTGGTTTTCCCGTCCATTCTCCACCCTCTATGATAGCGTAAAGTGATGGTTTGATGTTGAATAAAAAATTAGACAGCTTATCTTTACATCATGAACAATTTTATCATTATCAATAACTATGTGTAACTCGCATAAAGTATGCATAGTAAACTAGCTGTCAGTATCAAGTCGCTGAGGTGGTATATTAAAGGTAACTTATAGTTTCATCTAAATCCTATAGAATTATAAGTAGAACCATATAGAAGAACTACATGCACTGCCTAAATTACCATGAAAAGCTGGAAGGCAAAGATATCATTTATTTCTTCTTTCGTGGAAACAAAATAACCGATCACCATATCACATACTTGATGTGAATATGCATTGAAAAATGAGTAAATACTTTTCGTGTGCTGAATATTGAATAATATTGTTCCTGCACGTCATTCTTCATTCCCCAGTGTTTTTCATTAATTTAGTGTTGCATGCCAGAAATCATAAAGCAAAATGCAAATTCCATGTTATTCAACAGAGCTAAACGACTCCCTCTGCCTCTCTTCTCTCTCGCATACATGCACTTCACTTTTCACAACTCTTCATTTAATCCAGTCTCCCTCCCACCAAACAAACTGAATATTAAATGGAGTCATGTTCCATAGACATCCTGTGAGCAAAAGCATTGTATGAAAAAGTCAGTAGAT
Organism: Orchesella villosa; assembly: GCA_036850725.1. Lineage (NCBI taxonomy): Eukaryota > Metazoa > Arthropoda > Collembola > Entomobryomorpha > Orchesellidae > Orchesella > Orchesella villosa. Next base: position 9,559 of record JAANSM010000821.1, on the reverse strand, counting down.
CAGCATTCTAGATAACCCACATGGTATCGAACTCAATACTGTCTTTCTCTCTCTCTCTATATAGCTATACCAAACTTGTTATTTTGCAGATAAAATCCAACTGTTGTATCTTATTTTCCAGTTGAAAAAGTCACAATTCAAAATCACAACCTTTGCATTCAACAAAAGAAAATCAACTCCGTTTTACGTGACTTGATTACACAGTCGTGATGATATGCTGGAAAAGCATGAAATTAAAAGTTTGGCATTCACGCGGACCCATATTCTTCACCCGAAGGGTATATGATGCCATTCTATATACAATATAGTACATAATAGAATATACATATTATAAGCAATATATTGCTTTCGTATTTCACAATGAAAAGAGAACCATAAAGCCCTATAGTGAAAGTAACTGTGAAAGAGAAATAATTGAAAAGTTTGGCAAAATGGCAAAAGATACAGTTTTGTTTTAAATAACTTTTTCATGTTGGCCAACAAAACGATAATATTTTAATACGTGGAAGTAAAAGTAAGTATGCATATAAATGTATAGTTATTTAAGTGAATAAAACTAAAAATTAATTTTGTCGGAAAAGAAAGGGTGAAATTTTGTTCAATGACCTTTCCATTATATACAGACCTTTTGCTACTTTTTGTTTCCTGTTGAATGGCTACCAAAAGTATAACATAATCTTCCCTCTGATAAATGGAATTGGTATGACGCATAAAGAAAAGTAATTTAATAGAAAGTAAGAAATAATCATTAGAAAATGTAATTTGTAAGAAAGTTTTTACAAAATTCTATTTAAACAAACATATTGCTTATGACGCGTGTTAAAATGGGGAAAGTTTTAACTTGAATTTTGAATGAGTGTTTACTTTTCCTCCTCTACCAAACGTACACTTTCGTTTCCTTCCTTTTTGGTTGTGAAACCAACCTCATATCAAATTGGTACAAGTAAAATTAATGAAATGTGAAGACGAAATTTGATAAAATAGTTTACATGATACATTTAGACAGACACATAAAACGCAGCTAGTTTTGTAAACTATATTATTCACAAAAAGCCTCCCTTGATAATATAATGTTCTGTGCTGCTACCATCAAATTTTTTTACTGATTACTTGGTAAATTCACAAACCATGTCGCAGTTTTTATTTCCGCTTTCTATGTAACCTTTTACATCCTTTCTATATATTACGCCGAGGGCACGTATATTGAAGAGTCTTGAAAGTATACCTATGACTCTATGACAGTATAATTGGCTTTATGATTTGTAATGTAATATCTTGTTGGCATTTCTGACATCATTTCCATTCCAAATTCTATGCACACACACAGCAACAGCAACTGAATTGATTTTAGATTGGATGAAAAAGCTTTTCAAAATATCATGTTATGTTACATATTATAACATTAGAGCTGACATTCAATTTAACAGAATGGTTGGTACATATAGTACACACACACAAACCAGTTTAATCTCAAAAAGTCTCATTTTTTGAGATAATAATTTTTGTCAAAGGGGCTCGTCAAACTGAGAATAACAGAGCTGAGAATAAAAGTTGATAGCTGACTTGCACTTGTGTTGTGACAGTAATAAACAATCTAAAGTCAAGAGAAGTCAAGTCAAGCATCCTCAAAAATAGCATGTTATAATTTATCTGTAATAATGGTTGTATGAATAGTGGGTCTCAAGAAGTTATTTTTTGGAAGGGATAGGATAAAATGAGAATTTAAGTTAATATAAGATGAGTTACGTACAACACAAACCTCTACAATAATATTCATGAATAATGATAATGTATTAAGTCATCATAATATGTGTACATAACTTACATAAGTCGTGTGTATGTTCATACACTACAAAATATATTAGGAGTGCACATGCATATATACTACATATATCCTATATACCATTTTATATGAGACTACACGGAACATGTAACTCATTAGATATGCAACTCATCTCACGACATGTTTTCCCTTTCCAATTCCAAAGTGCACACCAAACACACATTTCACTTTCTCTCCTCTCCCATAAACAAATTGATACGAAAGGGGAGACGACGAGTGGATAGCATAGATACTGGGTACAACCGGAAAAGGAAAAAGGGGAAAAAGTACAGGATACAAACAACTTATCTCTCTCCCTCTTTTTCCCTCTTCTACAACCAATTGGACAAACAAACAAACACACATAATATGCATGAAAAATGAAATAAAGTATCTGTATTGAAATAAATGAGGAGAAAGTTGGAAAAGAGAAACTTTCTCTTTTATTTGTTAGCAAGGATGAGTGTGTAGTACTTAAATATAAAAAATAAAAGTGGAACTTGATAGTGACTTGAATTGGTTGGTGGCAGCGGCACACATAAGATAGATATATATATATATGATACATAAGTACATACGTCCGTCCTCCTAAAGAAAAGAGAGACCTGTCATAATAATGAAATGATATGTAAGTCGAGGACCCATATTATATCAAACCTGACTGAGGAGAGAAGGCGGGCAAGTTTTTCATATGCAGGCACGACAAGACCAACACATAATATGTCGTCTGTAACAAAACGGTAGTCACCTAAAATAAAGAAGAAAAAACTATACAAATGTTTAACTGTAGGCATGTATCGACCAACTGGGAAGCAGGAGCACAGACACAAACTATTTGTTTTATAGTTGTCTGTCCCGTTCTGCTGTACATACAAAAATATTAGGGAAAAAGTGCTCCTATCTTGTTGTATTTGTGTAGTAAGGTTGGGGGTGACTCGTTGGATTATATTTTTCCTTTTTTGTGTGCCATTAGTTATGTACAAGTTTTGCAAACACGGACCTTTACGTTTTTGCTAGTTCGTTGTTAGATTTGAAAAACGATGACTGGGTCTCTTCTTCCTGCTTTCACCAAACCAAGACTAAGCTGGAGTCCTAAAGTAGGAGAAAACTCAAGAGGCTTTTTTCCTGTTTTATCCTACTGTAGCTATACGTACTGTATAGCAAACGGACGTTTCGGTTTTGTATGTTGGGTAATTTTTTTTCCTACTGGGGAAGTATGAGAGAAGTAGTCATCTTGTATTTATATCATACCTCTACAATCCCAATGTAATGCGATGCGATGCAATGTAACGTTTAGTTACTACCTACTACGACCTACACATTATATATGTGTTACGCTTTTACGTTACGTCCATACGGTTATAGCTACAAACTACAAACCAGGTTAGATGTTGGAACGAAATAGATGTTTGTAATGGAAAACCGTGTGGTACTGAAGAGCTAAAACGAATTTCTTTTTTCACTGTAGAAAAAATAGATATGGAATGACTTTGCTCCTAGCTCGTCTGGTCTCTTTCTCTGTGTCGTTCCTTCCGCTTCTTGCTTTACTTTTAGTAGAGGATATAGAGCTGGGCTGTAGACTAGAGTTGAGGTTGAGTCACTACTGCTGCAGCCACAAACAGTAAAGGAGTATAGCACACACTTACTACCTCATGTATTGTATCCTCTGAATATTTTAGTAAAACAGAGAGTCGAGGGGAAAAGACAGCTCAGTTTAGTCAGAGCATCAACATCATCAGCACCCATATCCTCATATATGAGGTGAAGAGCCATACCGTTTTCATTCAAGAGTCTGGTCAACTATTCATCAGTCAAACTCATTTTTTTCCTGTGCGCTATACTTCATACTACGAGTGGGCCTATTATTCCTAGCTCCAATTCATTATATTTCTGAAGAGTGAATAGAGGAAAGATGTTTTCACAAGGGAAAGATAAATAAAATTCGTTTCCTTTTACTTTCACTTACTAAAAGTTTTAAAAGGTTGAAAAACTGAGGAGTGTGTATATGTGTCTAATTAGATGAAATAAGAGGGGGCTATTATTTCATCATTATTTACATCAAAGTAGCATCATCATCATCAATGGATACTTATGTTCTTGATCCCCTAAAAAAGAGTTTGTCATATGAAAAAGTGATTGAGTGAATGAATTAATAAATACTTTGAAGTGATCGTATATTTTGATCATGTATAAGCAGTTTGTTAATTAATACAAACACATATGCATATTAATATTATCCTTCTCTTCCTGTTTACGGTTACGACCTCCTTTTTCCATTTGCTACCGTTGTGTTTTAATTACAAATCATTTTCATCAACATCATATCATCAACATCATCATCGTGGATATCGATCTGTCTTTGTCAACATCCCAACCAAACCCATCGTATCAGCTCAAAGCTCACCTATCAAAAAATATATGATAGGCAAGGGCATATTGGCAACACACAAAGTGCATTTGAGTTAAACATGTAATGAAAAGCTCGTTGTCTTAAACACCATTCGCTATAACCGCCTACTCTTCTGCTCCATCATATTTCCATTACAATCGTTCATAATACTAACATTATAGTTACATAGTGAACGAATCTCTCTCTCATTCTCTCCTGCTTTAAAGGCAGCCAAAAGAAAGAAAAGAACACAATTTTCTCATCTCAAGCAATCTAGGGATTTTGCTTTTTCCTGTGAGTCTCTGTGAGGACAGAGTGAAAAAAATAAACTTTCATCTTTATTCCAATAACTTTTGAGCAACACGTTGCACCACGCAAAAAAGAAGAAAGGAAGGTTTTAATTTCTAGTGGAGAAAGAGGATTACCCTTCTTTATCCTTTTTCTTCCTCTTTCCCAAACTACTCCCGAAAAGTGGATTCTGCTCGAGGAAACACTCTGTCGACAGGTAATAAAATAATGTGATTTTAATGCTTTCCATGGTTTTCCCATCGTTTGCATGCGTTTGTCTGTACCATTCCAAGCTGTCGTGCACACCCCACACATATTACATTCCATTCCGTGGATTTTGGATTGCGTAGCCAGAAAATACCAATAGTTGAAAGTGAAAACAGCATATATATAAATGTGTGTATCTTGTATAATGTTTCAGATGATGATCAATTGTCTTTTTCTCTTTTTCTAGTGACAAAGAGCCTAAAATAATTATTCTTCGAAGGGAGAATCTAATCCAGCACTTTTACTTAAGAAAGTATATACTTCCGTCACCGATTCAAACCATCTTCTACAAGGAAACATCATCATCACCATCATTGTCCAAGTTTCTTTTTGGAATACGTGATACGTCACAAGCTTTTAGGTAGCGTACGTGGTGAAAAAATATACATAATTTTTTATCCTTCACTACTGACACACACAAGACGCGCTCCTTCAACTTGTTCCCTTCTTCCATTACGAACTCATCGCTCTCATCCCGTAATATCTTTTTCCTTTTTTGAGGAGAGCCTTTTTTGCTCTATTTCTTCATGTAAATTACCATTGATTTTTCTCTCCTCTTCATCCCGAATAATTCTATTTTCAAAAGGATATAGAAAGAAAATGAGAAGCACGAGAAATTTGCATATATTCTCTGAAACGTGAAGTGTTATCAACCAAGCGGACTCTTGAAGAAGAAATCTAAACTTTATACCCATAAAGCTCACCCATCTACCTATATATATAGTAGATTCCATTTTACCTGCTGTGTAACAAAAAAGAAAAACACTGAGCTCATAAATTTCTTAAAGAAAAAAAGGGGAAAAAAGATATAGTGCAAGACATTGCCACATAGCGGACCACCGGAGACATTTTACATTAGATTTTGCAACTTCAAGGGAAACGGGAAAATATTCTCAGTGAAAAATTTGGAAAACGGGACGGAAGGAAGTATAAAAGGAAATAAAACAGGTAAGAGACAGTAATTTGAATTACACCTTTCTCCCTGTTCTTTCTTGTGCGTTTTATGTGATATATGTAAATGAGTACATTTCTTCTGGAGCTATTTTCCCTTCATTTAAATATAGTAGGCTTTTGCACATTCCCCTTTTTTGTTTCTTAACTCTCTCCTTCTTTCTCCCTTTGGATTTCGTGTCATATTTTTTGTACAAAAGAGACGCTTTATATTGCCACATTTTTCACTTATGTACTATATAGACTATTAGGCTGAATTCTCGTTCTATTGCTTCAATTTATCATTTCCTTCGTTTACGCTTTCTTAACGGAAGAAAAGGTACGAAGTTTAGGGGGGATGCTTGATCAGCAACCAACTGAAAAAACTCTCACGCTTGTTCGCTCCCATTCCGCCTCAGAGTTTTGTTTTGTCCCAGTGTCTCATATCAGATGAGAAGTCTTGTGTAGTCATAATATGTATATGTATTTCATGGTATTTTCTTAACTATAATAATGTGATTATTATTAAACCGGAGTCATTGATTCTTACTAAACATGGGAACATACTTAGAGTAAAGGATAGAGAGAAAGGAAAAGTTCTCCTTTCGTCATTCGAGTGGAAAAGTGCAAAGTGAATGAAACAATCTGAAAATAAGTAAGAAGGATTGGGCTCCAATTTCTTCATCGTCAAACTTAATTCACTGTGCATATATATAGCCCACCTAAAACTGTCCTGCACACCATACCATTCTTTCATCGCGATTTTCCTTTGCGAGTTCATCAAAAAATTTAAAATGGGTTTTTATCCATGTCGTCAACTTCATATTCCTTCCTTATTCGTTTGTGTGTTGTGTGCTTTGCTGCATAAACTTTCTAAAAGACGTTGTGTAAGCACGAAAGGCAGCAAGCGGGAGGGAGGGGAAGAAAAACTATTAGCTTCACAAGCGTTTTTACTTTCTTTTCTCTAAATGCAAAGACATTAGTCTCCAGGTTTGATTTCAATTCACTTATTTTTCATAAAAGATGAGGAAGGCGGGGACTGAACGGCAGGATATAAAAGTTTTATTCATGGTTTTATTTCATTTCTATTCTAAAAACTACTGGAAGTATATACTGCGGTTTGGTTAACAATACAGAAATAAACATGTATATCATTGTGGATTTGCAAGAGGTTCGGTAAAGTATTTTCTCCAAAAATCTTTTTAGCTTCGCAGTTAGGCTTGCACATTTAAATGCACATATTTTTCTTCCTTGAAACAAGAAAGTGAGAAAAGGAATGGGGTTTGCTATTTTTTCACTCTCCACTTTCATTTTTTTATTCTTTACCATCTCCTTTATTCTTTCCCCTCTTTTAAGTATTGCTGGAGGTGACATGTAATTTATTTCATTTCTATTCTAAAAACTACTGGAAGTATATACTGCGGTTTGGTTAACAATACAGAAATAAACATGTATATCATTGTGGATTTGCAAGAGGTTTGGTAAAGTATTTTCTTCAAAAAAATTTTTAGCTTCGCAGTTAGGCTTGCACATTTATGCACATATTTTTCTTCCTTGAAACAAGAAAGTGAGAAAAGGAATGGCGTTTGCTATTTTTTCACTCTCCACTTTCATTTTTTTATTCTTTACCATCTCCTTTATTCTTTCCCCTCTTTTAAGTATTGCTGGAGGTGACATGTAAAGGAAAATAAGGAAAGCATGAAAGGAAAGAGAAAGGTGAGGGTTGCTCGATGCTTCTGGCTCCACGTCAAATGCTGCATGGCTTGGAGAGAAAGTCGTTTTGTTTTTTGAGGATTGCTATGTCAGCTCGAACCTATTTGGCATGAGTATACACTTATATGTTCCTCATACATTTTTGAAGGGAACAGTGAAGTAGTGTATACGGTGTAGGTTTGTGCACGTAAAAGTTATTATAGACGCCTTTTTTCACCGTCCACGTTCAAACAATGAAAGGAGCTCAAGCTAATGTACAACATAACTTGTGAACTTTAAGCATTAAGGTTTCATTTTAGAAAGCATCTCTCTTCGAACAAAAGAAGAGATCTACATAACACACGTGTACTTATAATATAGTTAACTTATATATAGTTGGACACTAGAAGAAAGTCATAAAGATATTGACTTTTTAGAATTCAACTTTCATGAGAAAATTTTCAAGGATTTCTGAAGGGAAGACTCACAAGTGGGAGTAGGAAACAGGTACCCTACTTCCTTCAAACCGTTCTTCCTTACGCTATTTAGTTCGCACCTCTATTAAAATACGTGCATATATCCAAGAGAGAAAGCAACATGAAAGGAAAAACCCAGCAGCATGCTAGTAATAGAAGGTTCACATCAATGCCTCCGGGCACTTCCTACAGAGAAACGGGGAGCATGTTTTCCTCTCCAACTCACATCATCTCTACTCCACTCTTTATTTTGTGAAGCTACCGTGTACCTATTACTTTAAACTGCGTGGACCATACGTGTTTGTAGTTTGCGGTGGGAAAGAAGTTGGAGTTATACTTGAACCATTCATTTTGATTTAGCATTTTTCGGCATCTTAAAAAGGTTCCGGTGGGAATGAGGTACTGTAGTTAGGTATAGAGAATGTGCGTAGTAAATATAAGTAGATGTGAATTTTATATGATACTTAAAAAGAAGAGAAGAAGATAGGTAGGAGAAAGTAACATGAAAAAAAGTAGGGAGAATCAAGCAAGAAAAAAGTAAAATATAAGGAAATTGATTCTCCTCTGGGAGTACACATGAAAAGCACGTGAACTGAGCCAAGAAACCAGCCGTTTGTTTCCCAAATAGGTTCGTGTATAGTAGCGGAAAAAAGTAGTCAACTCATACTAGATGATGAGTAAAAAAAGGTAGAATGTAAAATGGTTATGGGATGGGATGGGATGTGAACCACTTTATTTTTTGTTAGGAGAATAACTTCACTATACTCACAAATGTGATGGGATGTGATGTGAGTGAGCCAGCTAGCTCTGATCTGACATTCATTTCCATTTATAAAGAGGACATAAAAAAAGATCAGCAGAAAAAAGCTATGAAGCCATTTTCAGGATATAAAAAGGTGTATGGTGAAAGGTTTAGTGGCTGGTCAATATTATAGGCTTTTTATTGCGGATGGTGATGATGATGATATGACGATGCATGAGAAAATTGAAGAAAAACAGTTGACATTTTCTCCTCTCTTCTTTTATCTCATTCTCAGATTTAAAAGCTGATGTTGAAGTACTGAAGTACCCATTCTTGGCATTTGTATTGTGTATAAGGTTTGGTACACCGTCAAGTATATCAACATAGCACGATTGTGCACGTGAGTGGAGCCATAATAACAAAAACAAGTTATTTTCACTAAAAATTCACGAGAAAAAAGAACTTCTCAAACTTGCCTTCAGTCCTTCTTTGAAACTACAAAATCAACCCTACCGCCGTACCCGTACCTTTCTGCCTAAGTTCATATACAGACCTCGAAAAATATTTGCAAATGAATGAAGATTAATCTGTATTCTCAAGTGTGTTCTATTCCAATCTTTACAAAGGAAAAGTTTAACACTCTAATTTACTCACCCGCATTCTCTTCATTTGCGAGGAATCTATTTTTCGACTCAGCTTCGGCGAAACAATGGTACCGAAAATGAACTTTTTTGTTAGTGAATCTGAATCTACATTAAATTAAAAAGAGAAAACCCAATTGTTTCTTCAGAAAGACTTGAAGTTTCTGTTCCTACACTTAAAAACAGTATTTTCAAGCTCAAATACACACTACATATAGAATTTTAAGTAGGAGCATTATAACCACAAGAAAGTAAAATGGGACTGGCATTTTCTCACAAAATTCCAATCTATCCACTTACCATCAAAGAATA
>JAANSM010000820.1:0-23026 GCA_036850725.1 Orchesella villosa | reverse complement strand
AGACAGACAGACAGACAGACAGACAGACAGACAGACAGACAGACAGACATGAAACCCGATTCAATATCTACTAATACGCGTTTACAACGCTTTCAGTAGATAATAATGTAGTACCAAAAGACAGGCCAGTATCTACATTGGAAAATATGAGGATTAATGACGTGTCGCTTTGACTAAGCCAGTCACGCCCACTAAATAAATTTTTTATATTCCGCAAAAATCCTACCTAGTACGAATATTTCCATCTTGTATATGGTATTTTATAAGTGTGCTATGAATACGTGTTACTTAAATGCTGGTTAAGTAGTTACTTAATATTTATTATAGTGCTAGCATTAATAAGAGTACCACATTATTGGCCGTGTTAGAGTTTTTTCTCTCGCATTGATGATGATTTTATTCACACGCAATCATAGAACCCGTAAGTTTACACCGCAGTATACGTACACAGTACACATAAAGTTATCAAGTTTAAGATGTAATTTAAATACGAAAAAAATATTAGTGCAAATCCTCTCTTCACACTTCACATACATAATGAAACCCCTAAATACATACGCATACGAGTAAACCACAATAAATTGCTTTAAAAATTTAAATGCAAACCAGTAATCTTGTCAAGTACTATGACCGTTTCATCCGTCAACGGCAACGCCCCAACACTACGACGCTTTATTTGGGAACCTGGAGCTGGAAACTTTGCAGTGAGAGTATTGTAGGCTTCATCAGTTATCTGAAGTAAAATGAGTAATTGGAGGAATTTATATTTGAGTTTACATTATAGATAACCAACAAACCAACCATATTATGAGTGCTTACTTCTTGATCACATTCAGCAACCAACGTTTGTAAGTTGGGGAGTTGTAAGATTCCTTTGAATACCGACTTGTTGCCTAATGCAAAACCGAAATCTTGAATTTTACCATCGACAGGATAGTAGTTTCTTCCTGTTTTCAGACATCGCAGTTCTAGGTTGCACATGATAGTTGATAGTAAAAGATATAAGTTGTGATAGTCAAAAAATCTCGAAAATATAAAAAAATCTAAGCTTACACTTACCAGTCAAGTGTGTCACATTTGGAAAGGTTGTTTGGCTCCCGGATATGATTCCAATAAAACCCTTCTCATCCACGCGACTTCCACGAATATCAAGCTCCTCCAATCCTTTCCATAACTTGCAGATGACGTTAAAACCAATATTATCAACCTGCAGTCGAAGTCGTTTCAAGTTTGGCATAATTTTCGCCAACTCAACCACTTTCCTAGGCTTGCAAAACTCAACCCCATGTATGAATTCTTCCAACTGTGGTAGCTTCTTTATGTTCCATGGTACTTCCTCAGAGCCATCTTGATCTTTACTTTCACTCCCATTCAGAAGGTTCGTTGTACTAAAAAACCAAAATTCGCCCAATTCCCTTGATTTATGTATGTGATCTGGAATAAAAATTACAATTCTTGACTCCACAATTATAAACTTTACTTCATGTATTCAAAACTAAACTACTTAATAGTAATAATTCACTATTGACTTACCTTCCCTATCCTTCTCAAAAGTATGAAGAATTTTCAAGTTAGGCATCAAGTTCAGAAACTCCAAGTCCGGAACAATGCACGGACTGACACGAAATTCAGTTAGATTGTTCAGGCGAGTATCAAATGGAAAATTTGGAAATGGCTCCAGTTTGGGACAACGGAAAATTGTTAGTTTTTGTAAAGTCTTGGCATGAAGTTGATAGATAGTCTGCAATACTTTTTCTTTTGTAAAAATTCCAATATCAAACGTGAAGTCAGTCAGTGGAAGTCTAAGTAGGGAAAAAAGCTTGACGGCTTCATCAGGAAATGTATCGTAAACAGGCGGTGACTTCATTTCCTCCCTACACAAAAATGTGTCAAAGCAATAACATTAAGTACTACATACGGTCCTTGAAATGAGTAAATACTAAGTTTGATTGTGATGTCATTTTTCCTTACGTTACTACAATACTCAATTTCTTGTAAGAAAGATTGTTCCCAGACGATAGTAATTCTTTAAACCCTTGCAGACACTTGGTCAGACCACCTACTTTGAAACGATCGCATTCAATGTTACACAACTCCAATGCCTGCAAAGAGAGAGGGGAAACATGAAATATAATGATTGACAATATACTTTATTAGTTCGGTTCTAGTTGAGTTAATTGGCATTTTTAACTATGGATTAGACAAATGTTTTCATTCAAAGAATAAAGAATAACCAGTCACCAGTATCAATAACCTCACCTCTACGTTAGGAAAAGGTGCCAAAATCTGATACCAAGTAAGAGGAAGAACACCACTCTTACAGTCATCCATACTTTTTACGTCCTGAAAGTCCATAGCACTAATTTTCAACTCTTTCAGGTTTCTTTGTAGCTCTTCTTTCTTTAAGGTCACTACTCGTCCGTCAGACATAGGTTTGGGTCGAGTTGTTATATACCAATTCCTGTTAAGGAACAACGATTCCAGGTTCCTTGTTTTCTTGAACAAAAGCTCGTCGAACTGATCCGCACTTTCGAACGTAACCGTTGCGAAAGATACTTCTAAGGTGGTCATCAAGGGTCCAAATTTATTCCAAAAGTATTGCCCCTCATCGCTAGCTAAATCCACCAGCACGCAATGAAGATGATAATGCTTGAACGGAAATTCAACCAACTTGAAAGGATCACCAGGCAGCTTATTCAGCTCCAAGAAGCTTTCCAAAGTAGATACACCATTCATCGGTGGCATATCGGGCTTTCCACAATGAATTATAATCCGGTAATTTTGACGCCATCGACTCAGGGACTTCTTCCACCAGAGTTTGGACACAAGTTGTAAGTTTTTCAAATCCTCAATATTTGCTACTCGAACAATGGCCTCGATAACCTACATCATTTCAAAACATAAATCGTCAATCAATTATTCACATTGCCAATTGTATTGCAAGAACAACTCAGAATTGTCCAACAAAACCAATACAAAGTTTTAGCATTAACAATTAATCCCTTCTATCATCTATTCACGTTCAACGTTCCAAAGCATAAAATGATCCCAAATGCCACTGAATAAAAGTCGACATTCTATGTTCAAAAATCCACTTCCCATTTATCGATTAACACCTAAACTATTTAATTAAATCTTGAATTAGAGGAGTACTTACCTTCTCCTTCAGCAAAGGATTATTTCCGTCAACATCCATGACGTACTGATAAGTAATCAAAATAATCACCAATCACACAACTTCCCTACACCCCGCCCTAACTTCTCCAATATAGTTAGTTAGTTATCTAATTGTTTCTAGCAGATCACATATAACCCCAAAAATCAGTTTTAATTATCAGTCAAACCAATTTCAATCAATTTTAAACATTAAAATCAAACGAAAATGCACTCTTCCAACGTATGAAAATTTGCTGAAAAAAAGATGCGGAAATAGGGCTCCTTCAACATGAAAAACAGTCACATACAAAGACGCGTACGCGACAGGTATAAACGCGTGTTTCTGATCGCTGAAATTACCTTGGACGGAAAAATGCATTACTGCCAGCCATTTTCTTCTTCGAAATAACAAATAAAGGAACCAACGGAATAAAACGTGCGTGTGGGCTCAACATCAACACACGTTAGTAAATATAGCATTTTTCTCCACTCGTTTCCCATCCTTTTTTCTTGACATCCTTAAGTGCTTTTAAACCTGCGCTTGGGAAAAATGCCAACTTTAACAATGAAAACATCGTGGGTGGGTAAATATTATAGAAGCCATTTAATTAACGTGAGCGATAGCTGAAAAGCTAAGGAAAGTGGGTAGCTTGAGACACTTGCATGTCAGATAGGTCATTGAACTCCAAATATTTTTTACATAATATTATGTAATATGACAATGTGAGACGTGAGACTTAAAAATTATTTTGTTGAAAAGGTTGAGAACATTTATTAGAAATAAAATACTCGTTGTGGAGTCTCATTCTCATTTATAAGCCTTTATTGTAATACAAAATTTTTGGTGAGTTAGGCAGCTTAGCTGCTTTCTCTTGAATGACACTTTCCAATTTTAATACGTCGATGGGAGACTTTTGTGGGTAGATGGCACAGCAAAACGGAGTAGCAAAGACTAGGCAACATCCTACAATGAAGACTTGCATTGGATTATGAAGCCTGGGGTACCGTGTCAATAGGCGATTTTCTTTTTGTAGATAGTTGACAATGATTGGAGATAGCACTGGAAAACAATAATCAAATTTTGTTCGTATTTTGATTTTTCACAAAAATGTGAACGGAGCATAATATAGCTATAGCTAGATTAAAACATAAGTTATCATCTTTCATGTAATCATCATCACCCATCACAGGCGTAGCACCGATAATCCTCGAAAGACAAACTCGATTGATACCATGTTGAGCTGCGACAACGGAGTTACCAACTCGATTTCCTTTCTCATCCACAACTGGAATACCCTCAAAAAGCTCACTGCAAGAAGATTAGAGATTTTTTAAGAAGTGTTATTCAATATCTGATGAAATGAGGTAATCAGCTCTATCTATATGTGATATAGCTTTATGCTTTTTAGTGTTAATAACTGAGATCTCATTGTTGGAGTGGTAATGTACACCGCAGACACAACGCCAACTAATGGAACAAGTCTAGAGAGCAAGGGAAAGCTCTGCTTTTTCTAAAATGGAGAAATTATAACCTTTTAAGTTCTAGTCGAGTAGAATAAAAAATATATGCATATAAAACTTAAAAATAAATTCACTTACTAACTCTTTCGAGAAAGATGTGCAGGTACGATGTCACCAGGAGGGAACCCACAACTCCAGAAATGTAGGAAAGGCCAAGTGTTCTTAAACATCACAAAGATTGTTAAGTGGAAGTGAATATTGTGCTTAACCAAACGAAAGAAAAGGGAAACCACCTACTTCATACTAATCGGAGAATCTCCGCTGCGGTTAGAATAGTTCAGAAATGATCCAGTTGAGCGATGCACCCATTGCCAAAAGAGTAGGGATAACCGAGTCCTGATCAAATTGGGAAATGGAAAGTCTAATGTTATTGTTCAATTTTAAATCCTTTCTTTTAGATGAAACAGTCAGGATATTTTGTGATTTGCCTTTTAACTTACTTGTAAAAGTTGAGCATGCACCCATAAATAAAGACGTTGACGGGCAACTGGCCAGACATGCGGCCAATCCAATGAACTTTCTCTCCTGTGTCGGGGTGAAAGGCGGAATCGTAAATATGCTTGGCATCCCATAACTCATCCTCAGACAAACCTGGAATGTCTTCACCTTTTCTATCAATAGGGATACCAAAAGTTTCTAATTAATGGCAATGGCAGTTCCAGAAATTAGAAATGTGATGCAAAAAAGGAAGCTGCTTGGTACGAGAGTACTCGTATTTACCTGTTTCTTGTCACGATATCTTTGGCGTTGTTAAATTCCGCTGTGGAGTAAAACAATCTGCGAACGTTGGTGGTAGCAAAAAAGTATTTGAAACGACCTAAAAATGTGCTTTGATCCCATTTATGCTTGTCTAAATCTATGCTTTTGTGAGTGTCTGAGCTCATTTCGAAATTTTGATTTTTTTGGATAGAATCCCAGGTTAAAAAATACATTTTACAGTAAAAGGAAATTATGACACGGTTATGAATAAACGAAGATCCCACTATCACGAATGAAATATATTTTCATGCTGTGACCATTTTCAACCAAATAATGTTTCTAGACTACCTAATTTTTCATAGTAAAATCTGCTAAAATAGCATGAAGGGAGAAATGTCCCGTCATGTCATATAGTAGTAGACAGCCTCCCGTCTACTACATAAATATTGCTAAACTACATTTAAACCCATAAGATGTTTATGGATATCTTAGCAGGTAGATTAGCAGCAATAACTTTATTTCAATCTAACCAGTTTACCCAAAGTCTTCAGTTTACTGTTAGCAAAAATGTAGTGGGGCTCATGTCAGAATTTGCAGCTTTATTGTGAAACTATGCAAAAAATAGTAGCTGAGGGAACGTTGGTTGGTTTGAAATCGTCACACTTTTTAGCTCAAATTGAAATTTTTCATTCGTCGTAGTGGCATCTTCTTCTCTATCATATCACTGGAATAAACATTTTTCTGTTTCATTACCATTCCAAAATTTTCAATTTCCATAATAACAGTTAGAATAGAAAAACTCAAAATTAGATTTGACTTGTAAAGCTTTCAAAATCATTGAATTGCAACTCAACTCATTCTACATTTCTCCCTCATATCATCGTGTCAGGCTGTTCCTCTTCTAATTTTATGCGTTTAAGAGGATCTACACATCTCTATCCAGAAAATGTCGAGCCCCACTCATCCGAAGCGGTCTATTAACCATCAGTTTTTCTTTTGTCACTTAGACACGTTAAGATGTAAGACAAAAAAGTTGACAGCATATAATGCTAGACCAACTCAGATGGAGACGAACGAAAAACTTACGAAAATACGTATCATTACGGTTCATAATCTGATTGATGCAACATAGCGATTACTATTTTACAGGCTTACATTTCATATTTACTAGCATATGTAAACTTAAATATGATAACATAAATTATTTTCGAAGCGACGTAAACATGTCAATTTTTTACCTTGGATTATCCAAGTTGGATAGACTTTCAAACTGTCATATCAGATCTGTTCTCTTAAAAAACACATTTTTAATTGTGTTACATTTTTTTCAAATGGAATCGTGTCACTTCAATATAGTCTTGTGAGTGAATCATAACGCAGCTTTGGTCAAAAGGGTGAAGATTGTGCACAGGGAGGACGGTGTGTTCGAGCAACGTGTTTAATATCCCGAGTAGCCTGATCTGTCCCCATGATAGGCACCTGCTTCCTGAGGATATTCACTCATGAGTGAGACTATTGTATGTGGAACATGTGCAACTTGTCCTTTCCAGTTGCAGGCTTTCCACCATTTTTTCGAGTCATCCAACACCTCCAGATACTCTCCACGGACGACAGTAAGTTCTTTGTGATTGTTAGCAGTTCTTGGATGAGTGACCATCACCACCACGCGTCCACCTCGACCGCGAATGGAATCCACAAATGCTCGCTGACCGGATGCAAAATCATCTGGTATTCTTTCGACTGGTGAAATGAGTCGCTCTCTTTCCACTCGCCTTGCATTAGCCTCATGTTGAGCAGCTTGAATAACCCTCTCTTGCATCCTTCTTTCTGCTTCAGAAGCTACTGCGGCTCCCAAATTATTCGAATCCGGGATTGTTGGTGACCATCCATCCATGAATACAGGCTGGTACTGAGAAACATAACCTTTCCATTGCTCTCTTGGAAGAAACCATATTCAATATTATGCGTCACCCAAAGAATGCCACAATTCGGTCTCCTTAGATGTCAAGCAATTGTCCTCCACTCTTGCTATATATAGTTTGTATGTCACACATTCAACATTCACTTCATCACAAAAAGGAAAGGCAAAAAGTGCTAATATTGTTGTTGTTGTTGATGATGAATGCGGTTAGTACTTACATATGAAGTTGTTTTTTATCATAAGTCAGTTGAAATTTTTTATCATAGTTTCCATAATGTAAAAGTGTACTCCAAAAGCCCGTTATTCACCACGATGGGATTTGAGAGCGGTGCCTTCAGGAATTAGTTTTGTATGACAGTTTCTTCCTTCAGTTGCAGAACGTTGCGGTATAAGCTGAACTCATCTCTCAGCGAACTCAATTCCTTGATCTTGCATAATATCATGGGCATTATTAACCGAGAAATCAGTGAATAAAAACTTGAGTAAGTATGTGGTATTATTAAACATTCGTCACATTAATTATTGAATTTATTCATTTCGTACTTTGCTTCCTGTACTTTACCATCTCATTGACAGACATTAGTGAATTTGTGATACATTGTAAATCAGGTAATATAATAATTATTAAAGTATTTTTTTCTTGGCATTAGATGTAATTAGTAAAAAGTGAATAAACACACACGACAATTACAAATGTTACAAGACGCTCTGAAACATCCCATTCGCTGCTATTAGTATATAGTATAAGTAGTATCCTTAGTATATAATTATTATTTGAATATATCTGCACAACTTGTAGGTATAACGATGGTGGATTTCCCCTGTGTTGAAACCTCTTCCATAACTTGAATAGTTCGTAATTGGAAAGCTCCTGAACTTTGGAGTAACGTGTTGGCCGCATTTTTCAACGCCCGAGCCGCAATAACTTCACTTTCGGCAGCTATAACCTTTGCTTTTGCTTCTCTCAACGCTTCAGCCTCAGAAGCCATTGATTTCTGAAGTCCTTGATCCGTGATATAAATATTTTTGAGTTCAATGCGCTCTACTTTGACACCCCATGGATCTGTGGCTTCATCAAGTTCCTCTCTCATTTGTCTTGCTAATTCATCTCTCTTTGTCAAAATTTCAGTCAAAGTGCTTGTTCCTAATGCGTTTCTCAAAGTGGTGGCGGCCAAGAGATGAGTGCATTTGTCGTATCCAATGACATTAGCTACAGCCAGGATTGGATCGAAAACTCGATAGAATACTATAATAAAAAAATTAAAATATTCATAGAATTATTAGCTGACTAGATAAAACAATAATTTCATAATTAGAGAAAAAAAACTTAACATATTACATACCCACAGCGTCTACAAGAACTGTTACCGAGTCCTTGGTTAGTATGACTTGTTCTGGAATATCATAATTTAATGTTCGCATGTCCAGGATGTGGACCTCATCATAGAAAGGCATAAAGAAGAATTTTCCCGGACCTCTGGGACCACCATCAATTTTACCCAAACGAAAATTAACGACTCGCTGATACTCATGCACAGTGTGGAAAAGGGGAACACACCAGCAGATTATGGGAAAGAAGATTACGTATACCACCCAGCCAGCCAACACAATACTGATATCCAGAAAGGTTCGATTAGCATTTCCAGTTTTGCGTAATTTTAGGCTATCCTGATATTCCTGAAGGTTTGATAACAGTTGTGAATGTTGGGATTGGGCAGCACCCTTTTCTTCATCCAGCTGATAACCCATTTCGGGCACTTTTGCGCATTTAGTGCAGCTAAAAGAAACCAACGATGACGACGGGAGATTCAAACTATGTATTTGTATTTGTAGTCAGAGTCAAATGTGAGATCACGATCAAAGTTATTATGAATATAAATGGCTGAGGTACAAAAGCGTGGAAAAGAACATCCCAACAAGATGCAATAAAAATGAAAAAAAAAATACGAATTCTGAGGCTCATCTGGCTCCATGACGTCGTATATTGTTTCCAAATGGGGATGAAAAAGTTATCCTGTATGTGGTACATTACATTTAGTTACGACGCTTCATATTTATGTCAGAGTGGCTCATCCCATATAAAATCAGACGTCAATTAATTTGGGATGAAAAAAAGTAGGTTGTTACAGTTAAAATCCGGACCAGAATCACATATCATTTCCTATCGCCAATTTATTTAGAACTAGAAGCCGAGCATTATGAAGTGAAATATATATTTTGTTAGTTCTACAATGAATGGCAGATTAAAAAAATAATATTAAGTTTTCGTAATATAATTTTATTTTTTATTTTTGAGTAATTGAGAATTCAAAAATGAGAAGACGAAAGACCCACAGCCACTGTCCGAATCCAATGCAAATGTTCACTTAATCTGGTGTAAACTCCTGCATACTTTTTATTATCACAACCAACACCCCAACTTGTCACCCCAACCTGGATGTATTTAGAGGAATTTTTGGGTTTTAGAAAGAGAGGGCCACCACTGTCTCCAACACAAGAATCATAACCTGTTTTCCAAGCACACAACATATTTCCTAATATTTTTGGTCCATGAAATGGCAACTGGGCGAATTGAGACTCACACTCTTTGTTTGAGATGATTTTTATCTGTATAATTGATTATTAATGATATATACTACAGTTTCAGTAAAAAAGTTGATTGAATTTCAAATCTGTTTTCATAAAACCAAAATAATTTCTACCTTAATTTGCTGCAAAATCAAAGACTGATTTCCGTTTATGGAAGTACGCCCGAATCCAACTGTAATGGCTGTTTCGTCCACGAAACTATTTTCGTTGTCATCAGACGATAATGTTGATGTTGATGGTAGGCAAACAGGGCGAATTCGCTTGTGATATTTACAACTTAAAGGATAAGCAAGTTTAATCATACCAATGTCATTATGGTAAGGATAAGATTGCTCAAATCTGTTAAAAATTGAATGCAAATTTTAAGCAAGTTTCCAAATTCTTAAAAGATTTTTATGTAATTTTGAAGCAATAAATTAAATAACTATACCTTGGATGAATTGTAACAGATTCGATAGCTATATCCAGCCTATCTCCATCTGAAGCATTTTGTCTGAGATCAGTATAGCCCAGTTTAACTTTGAAATGTCGCAACCCCACATGAATCATGGGAATCAAGCAGTGTGCTGCGGTGACAAGGTAGCGACTGGAAATCAAACTGGCACCGCAGTGAGAGCCTGCTGTAGGTCGATCACTTCGCACCTTCAAGAAATTTTTATATTGTTTTTTTTTATTCGAATCAGCATATATATTTATCCTTTAAGATAAAATATTTGTGTTAATTAAATCTACCACAACAGCAAACCAAGGCCATAAATGGGCGTCATCAACGTTTGTTCCTCCAACAATTTTTCCTGTTCCAAAACCATCTAACCCACATGAACATGCACTAGACACGTGATTCTCAGTGGTAGGTACGGTTGTTGTTGATCCTCCTAAAATGATTGGAATACTTTCATTTTTCTCGTGTTCAGGTGGAGGTGGTTGCAGCTGTAGGTTGTCAAATTCTTCAGTTCCGTTATGTTTTGATGTGGTCCCATTTTGAATACAGTTGTGAGCTTGTGCTTTGCTGGAGACTAAAAATAGTACTAGAAAAATTATCCTTTGTAAACTTGGCTTCATTTTTACTGTAGTATTCAATATTGCAAGTAATTTAAGCATATGTTTCATTTGCTCTTGCTTGAAAAATATCTGAAGATCTTTTTTAACAAGGTTTAGATGATGATGATAATGAGTATAATAATGAAAGTGGGTTTATGACTCAACTTTGTCATGTTAAACAAACACTCATATATTTACTTTCATTTTCCTCTTAAAGCTCTACATCGTCATAAATTTGCAAGTCAATTTTTGTAACGCTCACATTTACACATGCTACAAGTATATCTACCAGGATTTGGCAAAATACCGTTTCGTTGAGCGTATACCGTATACTTACCTTCTCATAGTCATCCACACTCCTTGACAATCTTGGGAGTCATGAGTCCAAGTCAACGAAAACACATCCATTCATAAAAAGAAGTTATCATCAAATACAATGTACATGTACACATATTGTGCATGATTGCTCACTGCTAAATTTGTATGATTTTAGACCAGACATAATATGTATACATATCATTTCCGTTTCTATCTTAACTGCGTGGGCTACCTTAAAATGAGAGTTAAGAACCTCTTGCTTCTAATGGTTAAATCGTATAGAATAAAACGTAATGGGATTAAAACTATTAATTATTTTATTAAAAAATAAGATTAATATGTGGTTTAAGACCAAATGATTGAGCATGAGAATGCAGTGTTTCGGAAGACAACCCAAGCCCAATTAACCATATAATTTTGCTGTGGGAAATTGACAATGCAATGATGGCATCATCACATGTATCTTTATATCATTGCCCCTTGAGGCTTGAGCATTGCCGTCGTAAACATGCCCCTTGAATTAAACAATGCTTATTATCTTACTTGTATCTTCCATAAAATGTAAGCAGAACTTAGTTGCATTTAATTACGCACACACACAGACACATAACTCACGCACATAACATGTTGCGCTATGCAACATGATATTCATATAAAGGCTAAAGGGTTCACCGTTCATCTATATGCACAACTTGCTACAAACCACTACATTCAACATTCTTGGCAAACGAAGATAATATGGAAGAATAAGATTGAAGATAGGGATTAGGGATGTAATAAAATTGGCAATTAAAATAAAAGTTTTTTATAATGTATAATGCAAAAATTCAATGATGCATGGCTGCATGGGATTCTCAAATTAAGTTATTTGCATTTACTATTTTACGTTTATTAATAAATAGACAAAGAATTAAAAAGTTCCAGCTCATTATAATTTGTGAACGCACGGCTCAAACAAGCCATAAATATAAATATATATTGCTCAAAATGGCTTGGCAAATATGTATGTCATTAGTTCTCTTCACAATTTTGGTGGCTGTCACCAATGTCAAATCCCAATTAACACCTTCAGTTCAAAGTAATAGTTTGCCCTCTGACCTTAGCCTCATTCCCCGAAACATTCTCAACAGTTTCGGTAGTGGGATACAGAGTATCCCTCAACTAACGCCACCGTTGGTGGGAACCACCCCATCATTTGTGCAATATAGACGAAGAGAAGTGTTAAATGAAGAGTTAGGTTTTGTTGTGGAATGGGAAGTGAATAGAAATACAAAAAGAGTGGCGTTCAACATCTCTGTTGAAACCCCTGAAATGGGATATTTAGCATTTGGATTGTCGAGAAGGGAGCAAGTTGAAGGTGCTGATGTGATTATTGGAGGAGTTGGATGGGATGGACAGTCATATTTGCTGGTCAGGAATGCTTCAACTTACATTTTTTAAATCATTTTTAATTCAACTTATAATTTTTATTTATAATAAAAAATTTTTACGAAAAGGATATGTATGGAGAAGACAATAGTACAATTGTTCGAGACACTAAACAAAGTTGGCAATTGCTTCGTGCAGAATTAACTTCTCAAGGATTGGTGTTATCTGTTTCAAGAAGTTTTGACACTTGTGATGAACAAGACGTTGTTTTTAGCGTATGCCTATATATTATAATTTATCTGTCGTATTGATCTTATAAGTTCTGCCTTCGAAAAAGTATTAATCTATTTCTAAACTATGTTTAGAACGACCTAACGTACATCGTATGGGGCTACGTCGATGATTTTAGATTGGGTCAAGTCAACAATTCCACACAATCCCTTCAATTAAATCTTCAAGGTAGCACGAGAGTTTATCTTCTTGATCCCGTTGTAAACACAACGAGTAGTAGCAGTACCAATGATGTTCAGAGTTTCATAGTTTCTCGAACCTTTCAACTTCCTGCTCGTCGCACATCTTATTGGTGCACCATTCATCGAGGAAATGTGTTGGCGAGTAAGCATCATGTTGTTGGGGTAAAAAGAAATAAGCAATCCATAAATAATTACTAAAATGACTTCAGATTTCAGATCAAAAATGTAAACTTACTCGCTAAAATCACATTTTTGTGTCATTTTGTTTCTTAGTATTCAGGATATTTCGCTAATGAAGAATCAGAGAGACACGTCCACCATCAAATGGTTTATCGTTGTAGGGGTCCGCCTGGAAAAGACGCATCCACTTACTTCAACCAGTTTGTTGGGCATCCTGGTGAGGAATGTTATGTTGAAGAGGTTCACGCTATTCCAACATCCTTTTGTTTAGAGCTAGTTGGCATGTGGGGTGTAGGTCAGGGGGGATTTGATTTCCCAGAAACTGTAGGTTTTCCCATTGGTGATGCTGCTAATGAATTCTTCATGTTGGAAACCCACTACGACAATCCAGAGGAGAGAGGCGATATAATTGTTGAGAATGGGATTGAGTTTATGTATTCACCAAAGCTGAGGTAGAATAATATGAGCATTTTAAAAAATCAAAGGAGCATTCAATTTTACATTTTCTAACAGAGTTATATGACTTTTTTACGTTTTTAGGCCGACTGAAGGGTCATTGGTATTTTTAGGAACTTCACCAGTAAGAAATGATATATTTATTCAAATTTTTGTTTATATTTGTTTCTGAAATTTAAGATGCTCATAGACTATATATATCATTCTGTATAGTTGGGCTTATATATGGTACCTCCTCGCTCTCAAAATTTTAACATTGTTGGAACATGCAGTTCCTACTGTACCAAAAGCATGATTCCTGTTGGTGGGATGGAAATCCTTGGAACCATATTGCATAGCCACATGACAAGTAAAAATTTGAACAAGAATCGAAACGTATAAAACAACGTCAAGTTTTATTACAAAACATTATCAATCAAACACTCATTTCAGCTAAGCAAATCCACTTCCGACATTTCCGAGGGAATAAGGAACTTCCTTGGATTTCCAGCGATGACAATTACTCCTACAGTTTTCAACGCTTTCGAGTTTTACCTGAACCGGTTAAAGTGCTACCAGGGGATCAATTGGCAACACGTAAGTAGGAACTTAGAATTAATGAGGCTCGTAAAGAATTACGATGAAGTTTTTAAGCAGATTTTTTATCTCACTTCAGAATGTATAATGTCAACAATTGACAAGGATAACACAACATTGTCAGGATTTTCTACGAGGGATGAAATGTGTGTAACATTCGCCTTGGTCAATAGAGACCTTCCATTCTTGTATTGTACTAGTGAGTATCCTACTCAGGTTACAATGGCAAAATATGGGATCAGAAATATGACATGGTATTGGATAAACAGCCATTTCCTTCGATGTTTAACAAATTCCTTAGAATTTTTCCCTTTTAAATTATATCTATTATTTTGATTGATAAATCAGGCACAGAGAACTGCAAGAACGTATTATAAATGATGCCGTGAATCCCACCCACATTGGTCTAACATTTTCCCAATTTCTGGAAAACAATGTTGAATGGACTCCACAAGAAAGAGAGCAATTGGAACGGGAACAATACAATGGCGTGCATCAAGTATTTTGCCCTAATATTAAAAACTATGCCGTTATCGGCCACTCCGTACTCGCTTTGAATAATGCGACTGGAGGATTGGTTAACCTGGAAGCGATGATGAGTGATAATAGACCGACAACGAGGTCTGTTAGCGCTCCATTAACGAATGGTATCGTGTCCTTTCCTCGAGAGGCTTCAATGTATAAAAAGCCTGCCACTTGTAGAGGATGAGTTATAAAATTTTACGCTTAAATTATTTTTAAATTATTGGTGTAGGATAAATTTAAGTGTTTAGTTCTACGTATTTATTAAAATGAAAAATATAATCGTTTGAAATGGTAGACGAGAAATATTTTGTTTCAATATTTCCTCCTGCACAAAACGTTCCTATAATTTTAACCCTTTTTTGGTGACATTAAATAAAGTAATGACCTTGAATAAATAATGTAAAGTACACGAGTTGTACTTTCTGAGATTCCACCAGATTTGGATTATAGTAATTATGACCTATGCTTCACAAAATGTACCGAATGTCCATTTTATTCACTGAAGAAATGCGTTCACTTTGTTCCTTATAAATACCATGGGGCATCACAACCTGCTAAATACTCCAAAATATGACACGTGTCACCGTCACCACATTTGAAGATCAGCCAACCATTTCATAAAGCATAAAAACAATGAGATAAGTCTTTCATCTTTTGACTTTTGTCGGCACGATTAACAATTAACACCGTTTATTCACTTGCATTGAACCGCACTTAAATACAGCTATATATAGAGAGCTATATATGTCTAAGTATATCCAAGCACAGCTTCAGCTTCACCTTCCTTATCAATTAACATCTTAAAGCTACTTAACTAGAATATGACGTTATGTTATATATATGAGCTTTGTCTACGTTGTCTGTATATAGCAGAATTGAGGTAAAACCAAATCCAAACCTTGCGTGACGCAAAGGGCAGACGCAGCAGATGGGATGAGAAGCCGACTATGTATATCCCATCTCTATAATACTATATGCCGCATTTCTAGAGAGAAACTGTAATTCTAGTGCAGCAAGCATGACACAATTAATGCTATTTCCGCTAGCTAATCTCTCTCTTATCGTTAGTTTTATAAAGACTTTTTTTTGCAATTTGCATTTCGACTACCAACAATAGTTATGGTTGACGTTGCTAAACTTTATATTATATGCTTATTGTAGGGCATCCCCAATCCACTCAGACAATGATACTGAAATGAGTGCACACACACACACTAGTATACATAATAGTACTTATAGCACAATATTGTACAACTTGACAATCTTTTCCCTAAACCCTCATTATTTATAATTACATTTTCGTCTGGAAGGAATTTCCCAAAAATGAATGCGAAATATGAGAGAATATTTAATATTCCCCTTCTATCCAATGCCCAGACTTCTCCAGTCACGATCACAATCGCACACTTTAGTTGTGAGTAAACTTCGTAACATATGCAAGTAGATTGTTCTTTTTCCTGTTCAAGTCGTGTGCTCTGTTGAAATGGAAATATTTCTAATTTTCTTTTTCTTATTGATTCCCTTCGAAATAACTGTAGTTCACTCCGATACTCAGTTATCATTCATACAAAATATTATAAACAATGCACGATCATTATTTACTTCACCGGCATCTTCTGCACAGTTCAGATCGTTATCCTCCTCCTCATCAATCTTGCATAGACGTATAGAAATGCTGGATGAAGCAGTCGACTTTGTTGTGGAGTTGGAGGTTGATAGAAGTGTACAAAAAGTTGTTTTCAATATATCGGCAAAAGTAAATGGCTATGTTGCATTTGGACTATCGAGGACTGGACAAGTTGAGGGTTCGGATATGGTCATAATTGGATTAGGAGCTGATTTACAAGTAAAGCGAATTACCGGAGGTTTATTTGGAGTTTTTTTTTCATAAATTTTAATTTCTAATTTGTGCTGTTTAGGATATGCATGGCGTAGATAATAGCAGGCTTGCTATGGACGTGCAACAAGATTGGAAATTGCTTAGTAAAGAGTCGGATGCGAAAGAAGGAGTAAAACTAAGTATTTCCCGTAGTTTTGATACTTGTGATGAAGAGGATATCGTTATGAATGTAAGTGAATGGCATTTTGTATCGAGATTTTGAACTTCCACTGCTTAATAGCAGTTTTTTTCGTTTCTTTATGCTTGACAGAATGCTCTTACAAGCATTCTTTGGGGATATGATGACAGCATTGATAACATAGCCGGTGATAGCGTGACTGAGCCTCTCCAGTTCTTTCCTCAAGGACGCCTTCGTACATACCTTCTTGACCCAAAGGTAGAGCCGAACCCTACTGATGAACTACGAACTTGCAGATTATCTCGCACATTTCAAATTCCTCCCAAGCGTACAACTTATTGGTGTACTATTCACAGAGGGAATCGATTCCGACGGAAGCATCATATTGTTGGGGTAAAATGAAATATTATGAGGTCAACATATCAAAATAACATTAGTTTTTGAAGCTGTTATTCGTTAGGAAGTGATAAAGTAGCAGTTTTTGTGTCTGTTTTTTATCACCTGTAGTATTCAGCCTACTTCGCGAGTGATCTAGCACGCCAACATATCCATCACCAAATTGTTTATCGCTGTATATCACCACCTGGAGTAGATGCATCTGTAATTTTTGACAAGTTTACTAGTCATCAAGGAGAGGAATGCTATCTTCAAAAGGAGCATGAGTTGCCCACCAACTATTGTCTAGAAGTTATTGGAATGTGGGGAGTTGGGGGTAAGGTAAGACTTGGAACTAAAACTCATCGGCATAATACATACATGACGAGGAAGAAAAGCAGAATAATAAAAGTTTTTTATAGGACGTTTTCTTCCCTGAAAATGTTGGATTTCCAATAGGAGAAGTTTCGAATGAATATTTTATGTTGGAGACACATTACGACAACCAAGACGAACGAGTAGATTTGGTTGTGGAAAATGGAATGGATTTTATGTACACTTCACAGTTGCGGTAGGTCGTATTAGGTTCATGATGCATATAATTTTAGTGTGTATAAACATGCATAGATCTAAAAAAAATCATGTATTATTCCTTTTTCAGTCCTACAGACGGGTCCATGATATTTATTGGCACATCTCCAGTAAGTTTCTTGCGTTAATCGTTACGTTTATGTTTTCTTCAAGTGTTTTGCCTGATGAATGCGTTTTCAGGAATTTTATTAATTATGCATTATTGTTTTGCACATATTCAAGTTGGGTTTGTACATGGTACCTCCTAAAACCACAAATTTCAAGATTGCTGGAATGTGCAGTTCTCAGTGTACACAAAGAATGATTCCAATAGGAGGAATGGACATTTTAGGAGCAGTATTGCATGCTCACACAAAAAGTATTTAACTTAAAAAATATTAAAACGCTTTATACACAAATATGTGTGATATCAAAATATGAGCAACATTTACTCATTCTTCTATACCTTTCCTTAGCCCATAAATTTCGCTTTCGGCATTTCCGAGGAAATACGGAACTTCCTTGGATTTTAGACGATGAAAATTATGACTACAGTTTTCAGCAGTTTCGGGCTGTGCCTGAGCCCCGAAAAGTTTTACCTGGGGACGTATTGGCTGCAGGTAATAAAATGAAAGAAATAAATTTAGTTATTTTGTGCAATTCTTTATGGTATGCGGTTTTGTTTTTAGAATGTGTCATGTCCACCCTCAATACAAATAGGACCACATTATCGGGTTTTTCAACAAAGGATGAAATGTGCGTTGCATTTGCCATTGTTAGCAAATATCTGCCTCATATTTATTGCATCAGCGAGTACCCAACAGAAACAACTATGTCAAGATATGGAATCGCGGATATGACTTGGTAAGTTTTCTTGATCGTATGTTTTAGCCAAAATGTAAATGTCTTCATCAAAACTCAAATGTGTACACGCATTTTTAACTAAATCAGGGATGGAGATAGCCAAGAGCGTATCATAAATTTTGCTGCAAATGCCTCCTACGTCGGCCGCAAGTTCTCCGACTTTTTGGATGCGCAAGAGCATTGGACTTCAGCAAAAGTTATAAACTTGGAAAGAGAGCAGTATGAAGGTTACCATAATGTTTATTGCCCACAAGTGCGACAGTACACAGCCTTCTTTTCTGTTGCACTAGCTGCTCAAAGGATAGCCCGTAGTTTGCTAAATTTCAGTTTCGATTTTAACGCTATCAACATTGTTGGTAGACCAACAACGAGATCAGTTCGAACAGCTCCTATTCCAGATTCTATTGCTGCACTCCCTCGAAGGGCTACTTTGTATAGGCCACCCGATCTCTGTCATGGCTGGGCAGGTTGATGTTCATGAATGACTAATAAAGTACTTTGGCATTTTTATATTTAACACGGTCTATTAATAAATATACATACGTATAGGTTTTATGCAAAGTTTTTCTTGTAAATTATTGTAAAAGTTTGCACAAATCAATATAATATGTGATTGGATATCTAATCCATCTGCATCTGTCTGTCTTTGAGTCTTGAGTCCCTTGTTTGTTCCTTGAGGATTTCATAAAGCATTTCAGTCGATATAAAGAGAACCAGTTCCAATGACGGAACTAACTCTCAAAAGTGAATAGCTGTGGAAAGTAGTTTCACGAAGATATTTTGTGGCCATTCCAATCCCGACCTTGCTACAGGGATAACAAACTCATTGAACTTTCAGTTGGGGAAAGTGGAAGCAAAGAAATTTTCAAATGGGGAGACTTAAGCATATAAATTCAGGAGAGTGTGCGTGACTCCCATGTTTTCATCGTGCAGGGCGGAAATGGAGTTGTGAATGACAACTTAATGAAGCTCCTTGTCATGATTAACGCCTGTAAAATTGTATCCGTCTCAAGAATCACAGAGCAGTCATCCCTATGTTTCCCTACGCTCGGTAAGACAAAGCGGACCAAACCCGCTCTCCAATCTCTGTTCCCTGATTCTGACTGATTCCCAACATGTTACGTGTGGCTGGTGCTGAAAACGTTATCTCAATGGATCTTCATACTCCTCAAATTGAGGGATTCTTTGACATCCCTGTCGACAATTTGAGTGCAGATCGAGCCACTCATTTTGGAGTGGATCAAAGAGTACATTCCGGAGTGAAGGACGGTAGTAGTCGTGTCTCCAGACATGGGTGGTACCAAGCGTGTTACGAGCATTGGTAAAAGCCTCAATGTGGAATTCGTTCTTGTTTACAAGGAGAGGCAGAAAGCTAACGGAATCTCGTCGATAATACTGATTGGAGATGTGAAGGATAAAGTTTTGCTTTTCTTGTTGATGACATGGCCGATACGTGTGGAGTGGAACTATATGTGCCGCTGCTGGAAAGCTCAAAGAGGCAGCTGCTACGAAGATTTATGCTGTTGTCAGTTGTCACTCGTGTAATATTTTCTATTTCTAGACCTGCCATTTCTAAGATTAATGAAGCACCCATTGATGCTGTGGTTGCAACCAATACTATTCCGCAAACTGCACACATTTAGCAGCTAGCAGTCATAAAATTAAAGGATTAAAAGTATTGATGTCTCTGGAATTTTTGCTCAAGCAGTCTCTAGACCGCATCTCGGAGGAGTATCTGTCTCAGATGTGTGTTTACTGTGGCCACAGAGTGCTTAATGCTTAATCTGTTATTGTCAATTTCCAATATAATGCACAATACTTTACCCTACCATATAGAAAAACGTTTTGAGAATGGTCAAGATTTTCCAAAACGGCCCATACAAATTTAATAATTTCACTACCCACAAAGGGTACCAACTTTCGTTGCTACTGGGTCGCATGCATAGTATAGAACAAGATCATTGTAGTTAAATAACTTTGGTAGTAAGCATGTCTTATGCCTTCACCAACATTTGCATTTTAAACACCGCTTCAATCTGGACTGACTGGATTCTTGCGTGTTCCTGTCTGCATACTGCTTTCTAGCAAATGAGAGAAACACTTCCTCCAAGCTTGTTTCATTTACTGAATAATCCTCAATTATGGTTTCATGTGACGTTTTCAGATTCTCCATTATCGTGAATAAAGTGTTCCATGCCAATGATGTGTTCTGCAGATGATATTGTAAAAGATTCTGGAAGCAAAATTAGGTCAAATGATAAACAGCTCCTCAGATGAAAATATTAGTTTCATCCACAACTAATGGTAATTTATACACAGGAGAAACTTGTTTAGCATTCTTCTACCTGGTGCTCATCTTTCAAAGTACATGGATGAAAGTTATCAGTAATTCTTAGTTTCAAACTGGCTAATTCTGGAGGATTTGGAGGAGTCATTAGCTTCAGTTTTATGGTCAGGGTGTATCCTTGTGCAAATTTGTTCTTTAAATGCCGAACTCCACCAAGACACTGGAGTTGCCCGTTGACCATGATGCCTAACCTGGAACATAGGGCTTCACATTCCTCCATACTAACCGAATAATACAAAATACAACCGCGAATGGTGTATATACATTGTACATCCATTGTCGTATAATTTCATTTATAACAAAAATATAAATAAAAAAATTTATAACATTTACCTGTGGGAAGTCAGAATGATAGATTGGCCAGAATCCCGTACGGCTTTCAAAACGTCCCAAAATTGACGCCGTGACACTGGATCAACTCCACTTGTCTGTTAAAACATTTTTAGTGTGTAATCCACCTTCTGTCATTGTCACTGATTTGATCTCAAATGCATCCTTATATGATTTTTAGTGCATACAGGTTCGTCAAGTAGCAACAATGCTGGATCACCAATCATGGCCATAGCGGCACTTAGTCTACGCTTCATTCCTCCACTATATTTTTGACATTGCATGTCAGCACTTTCTAGTAGGCCCATTCGTTCCAACCATTTGTCAGCTTCA
The DNA here is from genome assembly GCA_036850725.1 of Orchesella villosa. Classification (NCBI taxonomy): domain Eukaryota; kingdom Metazoa; phylum Arthropoda; class Collembola; order Entomobryomorpha; family Orchesellidae; genus Orchesella; species Orchesella villosa. Next base: position 1,366 of record JAANSM010000820.1, on the reverse strand, counting down.
GCCTTTCTAAACTTCTCAGGTATTCCCCTCAGCCGACCAAATAGTTCAACCATTTCCCGCCCACTCAAAACCCCAATTATTCCATCGAATTGGGGACAGTAACCAATATTGGATAGAAACTCCTGCCGATTTTTAACTAAGGTGTTTATCAACGAGTATGCATTTCCCCGTGAACTCGCCTCATCCCCTGTTAGCATTCTAAAGGTAGTCGTTTTCCCAGCACCATTCACTCCAAGTAGTCCTGTGAACCACGCAGATAAAACAACTTTCTTTCTCTTCTCTTTCATCTTAAGATCTTGTGTCTTATAAAAGCTTATCCAAATGATGTAACATTATTTTTCGTTTGGTCCTACGAATAAGAGTATCTTAAACTATCTTATCAAGCTCAGTGACTTACCAAAACATTCACCATGATGCACGCCAAAATTAAGTCCAGCGACAGCAGCGAATGATCCAAATCGCTTGCTGAGATTCGAAACAACCAATGCATCTTCATCCATTCTATCTACATTCATTCATGCACGAGAAAATCTTTTAGTACGCAACGATGTGGTAGTTCAGCACAAACATGTACGCATGCATTTATATCCTACCACTTCCAACCATTCCAGCCACGCGGTCTGCTTCTGCCTTAACATCTTCATCTCCGACATTATCATCAAAGATGCTCCCCTCTTTCTTAAAAAATCTCTGAAGTACATGGTACTCAAGAAGCATTAAAATAGTCTGATAAACAATAGAGATTATAACCATCGCCAGTATCTCCTGTCCAATTCCAGGAACTTGAGAGCCAAATTTCCCTTTGGAATTCCAAGTAATGTAAGGCAGTGGTTCAAAGCAACTGACATTTTGCAACTCGTGACAATTCGCTAAAGAATCATTACTTGGGATTAAATTACTTGATAAAGAATCATACCTAATTAAAATCAACGATGTACTTCAAAACATTTATTAAATATTAAAATCAAACCTTCCAGCAAAGTATGTAAGTTACATACTTTACATCCTTACATATGCAACACACAGGATTTTTTAAGCTTTGCTGTCATGTCAGATATAAATGATATAAACTAATAAATTATCTTTGTCTTACTCACCACAGCACTGTTGAAAATCTTCATGGACACTTGAACTCGGGTCACAGATAAACATTTTTGCTTCATCCGACAAGGTATTGCAACGCCCGTTACGAGTAGCAATTTCGGCCAACCTCATCCACGACATTACAACTCCGAAGGTAGGAAACAACCGCCCAACCCATCTCAACATTCCAAAATCTGGAAGTTCGAATGAACGAGCTGCTTCGAATGTTAAAACGGTTACCAACATAACTACCCCAGAGAGTATATGGACGATGGAAATGAAT
>JAANSM010000819.1:0-23069 GCA_036850725.1 Orchesella villosa | reverse complement strand
TGAAAGGCTATCTTTCAATTATGAGACACCAAAATTTGACAAATTTTGGTCTTTATGCCCTCACTAAGACACAAGTTGATGGAATTGCTTGATATTAAGCATGAATACCTCCAACAAGTACCTCCATAAGCTAAGCGATTTTCGTTAATTTTCAATCACGTAGACAAAACTTACAAGCAAATTGAATTTTATCTTTCAATTGTGAGACACACCTTACACAACAGTTGGTTCAAGCTGCTCCATGCAACAAAATGCTTGGCTGTATTTACAGCTCATGAAATGGTGAATGTGTAAAGAAAGAGAAAGTGAACATGCTATACAAATGTTTTTCATTTCCCTTAATGCATAGCCACACCACACAGAGTTGCAGTTTCTAATTCTTTCTCCTATATATTTACTTAACTTTCGCGCATTCCTTGGGACAAGATCTTGGACAAAAATGTTTTTTCCATGGGATAGCAATAGCTGATAGCATTTCAGAGGTAGGTGTACGAATAATCTTAGAATGAGTATTTACTTTAGAAAGCTAGCCATAACCTTTCTGATTACAGGGTAAGTTTTAGTTTATAGTATATATATATGTATATATTGCCATAGTGCGAATGCTTTTAGCTTTGGAAAGTGTATGTATGGAATGAAGACATGGTATTCATAGCCAGATAATGGGGAAAGAGCGACGGAAAAGAAAAGGAAAATGAGAAGAACATCATACTGAAGAAAAAAGAAGTGAGGAAAACAATGTTTGTGTTATTGACCTCTCACTCACTCCTTCCGTTAGCAAATAACTCGTCTCTTCATAAAGACGACAGACATCTCACTCCTACAATGACTTTTTTTTACGTTTCTTTACTTATCCTTTACATTTTCTCTTCAGCCATCAACACATATCTATGCATAGGACACACGCATTCATGTAATATAGACATGATCTTCACCAAACACCATACCACACAAGCTACTGATTTGTTTACCCTTGTGTACTTCTTTCAAATAGATTTTTAGAGATTGGATACATATATTATGGTGTTATGTACCATCAACCTCTCGACCATAGTAAATGCATAAACTCAGCCAATATATTTTCCTCATAGCATCATAGACTTTCTCCTACTCGACTCACTTCCTTTAGTTCATCCTTTTCTCAGACTCAGAAAGAAGAAAGAGGAATAAACCTTGCAAATCTGATTGAACTGGCTACAATATACAATATAAGTGAGTTGACAAATGAGCTGGTATTGTGCACAGTAGATGAAAGTATGAAAGTATTGAATTTAGACTCAAAATTACATTTGGTGGATCACAATTGCGAAATTAGGAGAGGAAACAGTTATTTGTTGCGGCAGTTGATGATGAATCTGATTTTACATATCATTAACGGTTTAAATGTTTAATGAAAGCAATAACGTGTTCTACTCTACCATATTACGAATTATGTGCATGTTATTGTCAGATTCATTAGAGATGAAAGACAGCTTACCAAAAAAGCATTATTTGTGTTAATTTGAAGAAGTAAAAAAAGAAAGAAATACAATACAAAATGCCATTTTCATTTGAAATTTTGTATAAGACTTTCTGTGTCGGCAAAGGTTACGCTTTGAAATTTAATGATTTTGCACAAAATGGACGTAACATTAGAGCTCAACTCATGTTTACTGTTATTCCCCTTAGCTGATTCCTTTTTTTCCTTCATGTTCTCCATGTGACGGCGAATGCCATAATCCCAAAGTACGAAGAAGAGAACGGATGCTCACGTTGTGTACAATGATTTTCTCACTTTCTATCTAGAAAAAATGTAAAGCAGGGAAAGCTGCTACAATCCTTACATATAAGTAAATATTCGGCTCAGCTTTTTATCCATAGTCAAAAGTTTAGAAATGTAGCTGCAAGGCACACCTTTGAAAAATAGAGATAGATACTCCGGGCTACAATTGTGCCTTTGAAAAAAAACCGACAATATGGGCATTTGTTTCGCTTACTGCTAATCCTGTTTGGGAAATCGGAAGCTTACAAAAAGATATGATAGTTCGTAGTAGTTTTGACTGCAACCATCAAAATGGTTTCCTTAACATTGTAACAACCTTATTGTGAGTCATAGGCTGAACTTAACTTTAAAATGTTGGAATGCCCTTATCTCGATGGCATGGTTCTTGTGGTAATTTATGCAGGTTTCTAGTTTATACATCTTGTAATATTGTTTTGAACCAATTTGAACATAAATTCAGCTGTTCCTCCTCCTTTCTTTGAGTTCATTCTAAAGCAAATATATTAATATGCAAGAAAAACATTGACTGTGGGAATCATCATAGATGACTTGTTTCAAATTAGAACATGTGAGAAATGGAATTTGTACATTTACACATAACTCCTTACTGTTTTCAGGTGATAGTTACAACGTCAAAACTACAAGTAGTTTTTCTGGGGTTTGAGTATTCACATGCTTCCATTTTCGAACTGTAAGGTTGAGTTGAATGGCTTGAAAGTCTGTTTGTGGAAAGTTTTTCAACAAAGGAGGAAATTAAAGTTGTCTTCATAAACCAGGCGTCGTCTCTCGACTAACGATAGAATGTGGGAATATTACACATTGGAACTATCGTTGTATTTAAGGCTGGGTAAAAACGACAGCTTAAGGCTAAAGTGTCGAATCTGGAAAGTGTAGGCCAGGTAAACAACCAACGACTATCACATGTACCTCTTTGTTATCGCATATTCCTTATTTAAACGTCCATGTCTAATTTTGATTGAGTATTTTAAAGCAAACATAAACGGTCAACGGTGAGTGGAGTAAAGATTGTGGGACCGACCAGGATTCGTGTTTTTGCATGACTTGTATTAATGCAAGTATGCACTTTCAAGTCACATTTAGGTACACATATACAACGGTTTTTTTACTCTGTAAAAGAAGTGAGCATTTGCATTCATCATTGTATATTACAGCATAGTGACCAAAACATGTTTCCTGTCGAACTTCATGAAGTATATCCCAAATCTTGTTAGTACATAACATTGGAACTGTGGTACGCCATTTAATAGATGACTGTACAGTAAAAAGGGAAATTTTGGTATAATCCCAATTATGGTCGTTCCAGTGCCTCAATTTCCAACAATTTCTCGTGTTGCCCCATATGATAATAATAATATTTACTGAATATAAAATAATAAGTATTAAATAATGATAAATTATATATTAAATTAATATTTGTAAAATCGATGTTCAAAAATGAAGACCCCAGTATTTTTGTTAGTTTATAAGTTTATTGTTCACAGTAATAATTCATCAATTAATGGCTTCGCAAAAGAGAGAGTACATTTTGTAATTCTTGCAGAAATGGAATATGGCTTTCAATTTCGCTGAAATTATGCACGGCTATTGGACATACTGAATCAACTACACATGGCAGGGTTAAAAAAATTTTGTATGAACTTCAATTCCATTATTAATGTCAAATATTTAAATTAATTTGATCGTTGCAACTCTAGAGTAATTGCCTATACGAGTGCTGTCAGCAACTCTAGTAGGAAATTAGTGGCGAACTCTTGTTATCTCGAAAATTTGAACAGAAATGGGATGGCAAAAGTAGTCAAATAATATCATAAACGAAACTTATCAAAAGAATAATTCATGGATTATACATATATACCTCTACGTAAATTCACTGCCTATTCGTAAACTTCAGGAAGATTGCTGGTATTGCGTGTTCACTCTAACGAACATAAAAACAAGAAGGTCCTTGACACGATGCTGTTGATATGTCAGGAAGCACATTTCAAGAGCTATTACCCTGTACGCCATGAAACATCGTATCGTATGTGCTCACTGGGCCGACGAAGCTCTTCAACCAGAGATTAACTAGAAACATAGCCACCACAAAAACTGAGAGAACGAGAAGATGAGCTGAGAGAGATTGAGATGACTTAAGTATAACAAAAATGTATCTCTCCGGAAGAAAAACAAGACTCACATAATATCGCTTCGTAATATTTTCCCTTACTTTTTATATAGAACTTTATTTGAGCCCGCTGTAAAAGAATTCTTTGCGAAAACTGTTTTAAACTTTGTTGAAATTGTTTAGACAGCTAAGCCACAACCTGGAGCGATTCCGGAAGTGAGATAGAAAGAAAAGTGTTCGACTTCAAACATTTTTGGGAGGATAAGACGTCTGTCAAAAGACATAAATTTTTGTATAAAAGGAAAAAGAATTTTATAGCATTGGTTCAAAAGAACGAGTTTACTCTTATGTGTAGTTCATGGATAAAAAATTTGTTGGAATAAAAGAGTGGGTTACTTGTCATCGATTATAATCATGCTTAGTTGGACCACAAACTTGAGATAACTCTTAGAGACACACTAAAAAACTTACGTAAGAACGAATGCCGATTCTGAAGAACTCAACAGATATCCTGTGTTGACATTTCAGCTGTTGCAAGGAAAACCTTTTTTTTTGGGAAAGCTCTGAAAATATATACACTGCTTTGTGCTTTGTGGGTGAACGTGACGTCAACGCTTTCACAAAATAATTCACACAGTCCGCGTGAAACTTTTAGCAACATATTTTTAAATTTAAGCGAGGCTTAAAAACATATGCGGCATGATAATGTTAATTACTGTTTCCCGTTGTTATTGTATGAAAACTAGGTGTTTTGCTATGCAAGAGCAACCTGTAGTTCAATCGTGTTGTACTTGTTTCATTATTATTATGTAGCAATAGCTATAAAGCATGGGCTAGCTTAGGCTAACAATAGGAGAACTTCATCAAATGTGGACTGTGGAAGACAGGGGCTTATTGAACTTTTGAATAGAAAAGTTAATGGCAAGTTGTAACTCAAGAGAAAATGAGTTATTAATTATGTGAATCATTCTTATTGCTAACTCGTGTGTTACTCGGTACTGGTTGGGTAATATACTCATAGCAGCTCATAGACATCCATCTCATCATAGCTCTATTGTTTGCATGTCGTCGCTACGATTCCCTTCACATCATCAGCTTGCTCTTTAATTTGCTCATTCTTCCAGAAAATTCCATTGCTTTTTGTGTTGTATAGCTAATGCCAGGCTGAGTTTCGTCTCCCAAGAAAAACATCACTACTTTATTCCAAGAGTAGACTCTCGGTCGTTTCCTATGTTATGTTGGTATAGTGTTATTTTATTAGGGTCATTGTTTTCAGCCTTCAATGCTGTGTAGCTTATTTCAATGATTTGCTTTTTACCAGGTCGTCATATCCTTCTCATTCCTCGTGACACAAACTAACTGCGAAGGGACAATTTTTTTTACAAAATTTTGACAGTAACAAAAATAAATTCCCTCCCTGTGGTACTAGAGTCTAAGCCTGTCCAACATTACATGAGAATTACATTATTCTAAAGATATATATCTGGCTTTTAAAATCCGCTGGTAGATATCAAAACTAGCCACTGGTTAATAAGTATCTATACTTGTAGACGGAAGTATTTATACATGAAGATGATCCTTTTGAAAGTTCGCTCATGGGTAAAGATAATGCGCATAGTATAGTGCCTATGTATATTAGAAAAAATACGACATTAATTGTCAATTGTACTGGTCAGCACAAAGTTGGTAGGTAGGTCATTTATATTCCTTTACTAAGCTCCTTTACCTTCGCTTCCATCATGTTTTAATTTTTAATCATTTAAAGAGCTCCGAGTTTTATATACATTTACGTCTCTTCACCAAATTCAGACATTCGTCCAAATTAATTTACTTTAAGAATATAGAGCGTAAATAAAGAGCAAAAACCCTGTCATTTCAATTTATGCAAGTAAAATTTCAATTATTAATGATGACACATAAAATATAGTCAAATACTTCTTGCTAAATTGAAAAGAATGGGGAAACGTAGAGAAAACAACATCATTGAGTATGATCACCACGTTGTTGCTTGTTATCCTACGCGTGTACTTACATTCCTGAAGAGTCTACTTGCGGAAAGCCGTGATAGATGCGCTTTGAAGTTGTTAACATCCTTCGTTTCTGAAATCTACCTCTCACATGCTTACACAAAAAATCCCATTTCCTTTTTTTATGTGCGTAATCAGATTTTAACGAGGTAAAACTTCGAATGCATTCGCAAGGATGACTCAAATAAACAACAGTAAGTCAGTATTCAGACTCTTAATATAGAGTACAAGCCTTTTCCTAAATTTAGATTACGTGACCTATTTAATAAATATTTTAAAATTTCAAAAGTCAATACTTAAAAAGAAGACGATAAAAACTTTCTGATACTTAAGTTGGTAAATATCGCATTAGATAAAATTCCCTAGCAGCAAGACCTTAAATTCAATCCGATGGATCTGAATTTAAGGTCTGAACACGAACTGACAGTTGGCTTCTTGCCTCCTCCGAAAACTGCAGGCACATGTTCTTGCTAACGCATTGCTTTCACTCTCTTTCTTGTCACCAAAAGCAAAATAATTAGTTTTTGATACTAACAAGGTAGGTGCTACGCTACAGATTTCATCATGTGCATGTGTGCGTAACTAGTTTAACATTTTCGAGATCAATCCTATCCATACACAATTGACAATGTCACTCATTGTCACGGTGACTTTATTTCAGCCAAATGAGGTTAGCTCATCGTATTAACATTTATCACCTACCCACATTATTTGTTAAACTTAATTATTACAGGGAGGGAGATGCAAACTCAACTTTCTCTTTGTCAAATGTATTTTTTTAAGAAGTATTGCTGCTTTACGCACCAGCACTAAAATTGTCTTATTTCCTTTTCTCATTTCCTTTTTTTGTGTCTGTCTTAACATCTTACAAGCACCGAACAACCCATTTGCTCAATGTGTAATGTAACATGTATATGGAGAAAAGAGATACGACATCATATCATGGTTTTCTGGAGGATTTGCATGTGAAAGTATAATATATTATGTATAAGGTAAGTAATACTGCGTGTAGACAGACTCATGATGATGTACGACTTTTACTCTTATTTATTCATAAACTGTATTTTTCTTCATTTTCTATTTCATTTTTGTATTTTACCGACGAAATGATCAAGCTACAATGGTTTACGTAAGTTTTAATGGTGAAATAATTGCTCATCTTTTGACAAGTGACTTTTCTCGGCTTTTATGCTGCCTGTAACTGTTCTGCTTTATTCCTTTCATTCCCTTTGTTGCCTATCAACTTCATGATCTTCTCAAATTTCTGTCAATATGTCACAAAATTACAAAGAATGTTTTTGAGAACGTTTTCTTTATGGAACTCTTTTATCTATTGATCAATCGATTGAAAAAAGATACGGTTAAAACTTTCACCAATTATTTTAAAGATTTTTTCTTCAAAATTTGTGCATTGTCAAGCATTTCTTTACGGTTCTGACGCAACCATTATATTTTCGTTAAAAAATCATGTAATAATTAGAGTGTAAACTAGCCACTACTACGCAATGTAATTTGCAGTGACGAACTTATTTGAAATTTAAGTAATTTTCAATTTGTATCTTTCCCATTCAACTTAAAAATGGCTTTAATTTAAAGACCCTTTTCCAAAGTTAATAATTCAGAGTTTAATGCAATTTTAATACCTTCATAAGACTTGAATTGAGCAATGTTGATTTACTTGAGTATTCAACATCGCCTCGAAACTTCATGCATGGAAAATATCAATGTTGAAACGACTGTGCTTTTTGCTCTCTGGTTTGTTTTCCCATGACTGTGGCAGATCTCGTTTCACCTTCTTGCTGTATAAAGTAGATTTTTCTGAACATGAACAGAACAAATAAAAATTGCAAGACAACAACGATATTTTGCTCTTGCTCACTGAGCCAGTAAAATAAACGAAATACGTTGTGACATGATCCGTGCTTTTGTTCCGACTACGAACCCTTCTAGCTAGAAAAAAGTCTTATACTGAACATGAGAAATGTATTTTCCTACTTTTCTGAAAACAGTAATGGTGACGACAAACCAAAATAGTCTACAAATATTTAAACTTGTTTAATTCGAGAACAGCGCCTAGAACATATATAATTGTTTTCTTTCATGGTGAATACAACGAAGTCCTGAGATAAGTTCCAACTCGATATTATCTTATAATATTCTACCCAATACATATATTTATGCATGTGTCAATCCAGTATTCGAACTTAAAATTCCGTTATCTTACGAATAATACGTTCCTTTTCATATACCAATTTCCCACTAGATATTTATTTTTTCCATTAGTAAATGGAAACTTTATTTCCTTCGCTTGCTTGCTCTCTGTCTCTCTCTCTCTCTTCCTGCCTCTCTCTCAATTTTCATTGGAAATGAAATATAGGATTAGGAATGGAGAAGTAAAACATCCAACCTACATGTAATATCTCTCTATTCCACTATCCTCCTATAATTCCGTTGTTGTTCGCTATCTCAGGTGGTAGATAGGAGAATGGTAAAAACTCGTCGGTAAAATGCTCAAGTTTACTTACTTTTAGAATTTCCCATGTTGATATCAACTTCCATGTCAAGAGTACTTCTGATTCCACCACCAGCACTTATAGTGCTGATGCTGCTTCCAGCTTCCTCTCCTCCATTTCCCACACGAGCTGCATGAGCATCTCCATTACTATCCAGAGATGAGAGAATTGCATCCATGTTTCTCCTCTTACTTTTCCTTTCTTTCTTCCTTATTTATTTACACAGAAGCTATGGAAATTGATCCTGGGTGAATTTATGGGGATATTGAAACAGTAGAGCCTGCTTCTCTCCTTTCCAATAAAGTTGTACATGGGTTAATCGTGTGTAAGTTTCTCAAGGGGCTTGTGTTTTTGGGGGCAATGTTCACAACTTATTTACTACGAGAAAAGGAGACGGATGATCACAACGCCAATGACAATAGTAAACTTCTTTCTAGGAAATTGCCAACAAGTTTATAGATATGCACCAAACTTATCCATATTCTACGATTCGACACGATTTTTATCTCATTTATGAAACAAAGTTTCTTCACCGTACTCAAACAATTGAAGGAATAGAAACCATGCAGTCTTCTCAGCTTTCAACTTCATCTACAAAAGAAGGCAGCAACATTGTGTACATCCAAATTAGCATTTGCTTTTACATTTATAACAGAACAGGTACAAACTTTTGCTTTCAACAATCCATCTGGTTAGTTTTAGTGGAGTTTTTATAAGTTTGGTGACGAAATTATGATGCTTATCGAGTTCGCTCCTGGATGTTTCCTTGTTAATGCAAAGATTTAATTTGAATTTTGCAACTGATTTTGTTTTTTACTTGGACAATTTTTTATCTTTTAAAACTTTCTTACAATAGCCCTTTATACTGACAATCAACTTCTAAAAATGAACTAATAAGTAGTACTGTTTTTGCTGTACTCAGTCAGTAATGTTGTCTACTTTTTATTCTTACAAGTAAGTATGACTGTAAGTAATGTGCAACTAAAAATCACACATGGCTTGTAAACTTTAAAACATGGGAGTACATTGTTGCGAAGAAAAAAATTAGCGAAATTGTTATTTTTATAGCTTTTTTCTCAAATTTACTTTGCCAACATTGGACCACTGACGTGTCACTGCATGATGGAAAATTTGATGAAAATGAATTAAACAGGAAGAGTAAAGCACTTTTCTGTGCAGAGGCAAGCGAGCCGCACAAGAAAAAGTAAGTGAACCGGGGCTCGGTCACAAGTGAAGTGAGGGCTGTGCATTGCCAGCTGCCTTTAGTCATAGCAGTGGAAAGAAGCAGTGAAAGCAGAAGAGATAGGAGAAAGCTTTGCTGGAAAATAGCTATACATAATATATGATCAAACGAAACGCTAAGGGATATGGGATGTGATGCAAAACGTAGCCCCTATTCACATTGGCATGAGGTGCACATCATACCACGATTGTGGAGGACTCCCAAATAAGTAACATTCACAACTGGACATGTCATTAAATAATAATACATATGTGAATTAAACTTGTAGTACGTACGTTTTCCAATGAACGCCATACGTGTTTCACCGGTATGTTAAGGTCTATCAATAAAAGCAAGCAACAGCATCGTTATTCACGTATGGTGGGTAGATCGAACATTTTCTACTCTCACTTTACATTCGATTCCAATCACTTAAAATACTGAAGGTCAATAAAATGAACAGAACGATTCGAAAGTTGCAAGACAGGGATTTCCACGTAAACGCTTGATAAGACAAATTTTCATTAATTAAAACCAGTACCAACCAAGTGTTATGTTGTTATTTTTTTGGTTTTTAAACCGAAATTCTAGCAAACGACACGGGAGAAAACTGATCCATGTCGTCACAAAGCGCAAAGATAAATTCTGGAGTCTATACAGTTTCCTGTAATTATGGTTCATATAAGTCAGGATTATAAACGGGACGTTCATTAGCCATTAACCCATGTCCACTAAATATGATTTCGTAGTAGCTTCTTAAGGTTAGTTGATGACTAGAGAGACAAATTGCTCAATTGACAAAGCCTCCTTTCTGAATGCTAACTTAGGTACGACGCCGTGCCTTGGGATTCCATTGAGTTGAACTTCCTTATTTAAGGACAACTGATGAGGCATAGAGGGTGAAAAGATTCGCTTCCGGAGGATGTGACATGTTCGTGAAGATATGAAAGTAGATATGAGGATACTTCAATGAAACTTGTGTTTATTTGGCTTTATGTTACAAGTGCACATTAAAATATTGCATTACGAAAGAGAATGGCTAATGGATAGAGGAAGCGAAACTGGAAGATCATGATGCCTAGGAGCTTGGTCTCCCACTCCTGGAATTTCAAAAACTGTATCATGCTCGCAGGGCAGACGCGCTATCATTTGGAACAATACGGAAAGAAATGGAATCAACTTTCAAGAGTCCACAAAACGGACCCATACAGTAAGATCACCGTAAGAAACGTCCCTAGGAAATAAGGTCGACAGCACTTTTTGGTCTATAGGAAAAATGTCGACAGTTCGTTTTGATGGATAAGATGAATGCCGACAGTATTTTTTGATCGATAGGAAAAAAGGCCGACAAAGTAAAAACGTCGACACATTTGAATAAGCAAGTAGACCTTGCGGATGAGTTGTCATAGATTTATTCTGAGTCAACTGAGAATTCAAATGTCTTTTAAGAGTACATGCTATGTTACAACTCATGCAATAAGTTGTTTACCAAAAAAAGTGTCGACGTTTTTATTTGTCGACCTTTTCCCAATCGATCAAAAACTATTGTCGACATTCTTATGTTGTTGACAAAAAAGCCGGTTGACGGTATTTCCTATCAAAAGGTACACTGTTGACCTTATTTCCTATCGACAAAAAAGCGCTGCCGATCTCATTTCCTAGGGACGTTTCTTAGGGGGATCTTTATGTGTAGGTACGTTTTAGTGGGGAACTTACTACAGTAACTCCAATTTAAAATCACTTCAAAATTTAAAAATCTGACTTAATAATTACTTTATAACAATTATAGAAAATAAGGATTTCATCAAATAGCAACCTGAAAAGGTTCCTGTATCTCGGTAGGTATTGATTAATACAACAGAACAATCTTCATATAAATCAGAAATACCACGTAGGTTATAAGTTGAAATGATAAGACCTCCAACTTTTAATAGTCTTAATGTCCTCTAACATCCAGCTTCCAAACGTCTAGATCTCATCGAAGCGATGGGCCTCAAATTTTGAGAATGACTCACATGTTTAAAGGTTTTCTTTAATGAGATTTTACTCGAACGCAATTAGGCAGGTTCAGAGCCAGAGTCTCGGGCTGGCTTTTGGTTTCTTCTGCAGTTGGTTGGAATAAAAAATTGTATATCTTTTTAAGAATGGCTACACTTTGTATTACTTCAATCATCTATTGTGTAATTGTGGAGGGATCCTGTAACGATTACTATAGAGAGAAGTATCCTACTGCATTGCTGAGGCTGCAAAAAATCATATTTATATACATTCTGTATTTAGTTTTTTGGAGTAAATAGCGATTGATCGATCTTTCGTGGATTCTCTGCGGGTTTTTGTAAAATCAGTTTTTCAATGGAAAATTGAAGAAAAAATATTCCGGCCCCAGCAGCAAAAAAACTCCCAAACATTTCAAACTCAGCAAGAAATCGGGAATCTTTCAAGTGAAACTAACGATAAGTACAAGCGTTAAGTGTAAGGATAGGCGTCATGAACAGTCTTTTTCATGGAATACTATAACACAATCGGTGGTGTTGTAAGCAAAAGTAGGGAGAGAGAACAGTATTTACTTACTCGCCATAAGCATGACACTTACTATGTAAAGTGTATATCTCTGTTGTTCCACTTGTGGTGATACTTGTTGTGTGTCTTCATCAAAAAGTAATGTGTCAAGGATCCACCAATAAATATATTTTATGCTCATCAATGTCATCACCATTTCATTTTTTCCATGAATGTTTGGAGCTATCCGAGAGAAAGATGTTTTGGGGTCACGAGCAATCTATATAAAATGAAGTTCGTACATAAAAAATTGAACCCACCGGATATACATACAACGCCAACAAAGGTTGGGGCTCTGGTCTTCTTTTTTGCATTGTCGGATAGGTTTACATGTACTATCTATTATCTATGGTAACTAGGGCTGCTGTTTTTTATTTTCGTTTGTCATTTTCAAATTCAAATAAAGACTTCCGAGTTTGCTAAAAAATCCATTAGCATCATATAAGGATTACTTGCTATGCTGAATTATTTGGTGGTATTAGTTTGGAGTAAATTTAAAAATCACATGCTTGTTTTATAGCGCAAATTCCTACAATCATCAGTTTTAGCTCTTTAGTATGTTAAGTCATTTTGACTCAACATTCTCAAGTTTATAACTACTCTAAAAACGCATGAATTTGCCCTATTTGAAACACTTTTAAAGAAACAGTAAACGAAACGAAACAATGATTATTTTGCTTTCGTTTTCTAGATGAATCCTAAACGGCAATTTTGTCTTTCAGTTGTAAACGAAACGGAAAATGAAGTAGAAAAGAAACGAATGCCATTTCTACAAAAAAAAACTCGGCAACCCTAATGGTAAGCATGAGAATGTGTTATAGAGCCCACTCTAGTAGACCGGTATATTATCCAGGATATGTACATAGTGTTTGCACAGTAGCTCCATAACGCACGGTACATGATATGTAGAACATAAAACCTGTACTTAAGTGTAGATAAAACTATTCTATGGACCTCTTCTTCTAGGCAATAAATACATCAGAAAAAGTAGGATGGCTGGCAAAAAAGGAATGAAATGATTGACATCCTCTCGTCTGGCTGGAGTGGAGAAACTTGAGTGTGCAGTTCTCTAAAAGCGTATATCATGTATTTATTTTTCAAGCAACAACTAAACTAACAAAAGCACCAAAGAAAACAAGAGAAAAGAGTGGATTTCACTTCAAATCAAGTTTGCATACTTCACTATAATTTCTTCATTCTCTATTGAGTTCTCAAACTAATTAAACCAAATGGCTAAAATTAATATTGTTCAGAATGTATTTTTCAACATGTAGTAAATTAGATACTCACTTCGCCTTTGCATCCAACATTCGTAATTATGGTGACAGAATTAGAATTTCACAATACGGTATACATAAGTATGTCAATTTCCTAAGATACCTCGGGAAGGGAGCATTTAATATTTTAATTTATTATTATCTTATATTTAAAACATTTTACTATCTCACTATGTTGTTGGGGTTGCCGAAGTAGAGTTCCGGAGTTGGTTAGATTCAGTGAATATGATAGTTCAAGTTTTTGTTAGACATTGGGTATATACGGGCCTAAAAAGTGGGTCAATCATAAAGACTGTTCGAGGTCAATTCAAATAAAAATATTGATTGCAAGGACTGTTTCCGCATAGCTTTTATATTTATAGCTTGTATGCTCCATAGCTACATATTTTCAATTCTGAAGACTTCCTCAGTTAGCCTCCCAATCAAGTTTCTATAGAGCTGCAACTTCTAAGCTATTAGTAAACTTGGCTTCCACCTTCTTGGAGTTCCCGTAAACCCTCGTATAACGGTGAAAGTTTAATTTTAGTAAAGCTAATTTGATAAGAACGCGATTTTTATGCATTACATAAAATTATTGCAAATACCACGCGCTTACAAATATATCTCGTCGTGGCGTTACCATCGTTTTACCACTCGCTAGCAAATTTTCCCAGCAAAGGATGAAACATTTGATAACAATCGTAGGTGTCACAGCCTACATAAAATTGGCTAGCAGTTATTTCACCCTACATAAATGCGATTTTCAGTAAAAAATAATTTAATGGAAATACTTTGAATGATTACCACAACGTCTCATGCTTGTCTAAATCTATATGACGTTGTCTCCTCCAAAAACATGCTTATATATTGAAAAAATATTTAATATAAAAAATGAGGGTCAGAAGAATGCTAACGATGGTTATCCACTTCTTTCAAAGTTCAATCAATCATATTAAAAATCAATCACTTTATTGTAGCACACATGTGGGGTGGGAAGCAGAGAACCTACCAAGTCAAAAGTAGGTCACCATTCTATCATAATCAGATGCCTTTATGCAATTTTCTCATATTCTTTTGAACCATAAATATATGAAGATCGTTTTTACTCTCATACTTGCATACTTGATTTTGATCTTCTCATGCAAATTTCGGGTTTCAGACTAGGTCACATATCCAAAACTAGAGATGGAAGAACCCTTTACAAAATCTTATTGCCATTGATATTGCATAAACTAAGCTTTTGTTGATTCTATTTGGTTTGAGTCCTCAATCCAATATGGGTACAGGAAACGAAAACTATCAATCAAAAAACAAGAGTGCATATTACTTTCTTTAGGAATTATATGGATACAAAGAGGGAAAAGTGGAAAGAAAAAATGAAAATGCAGACAAAAAATGACGTGCTTGATCCACAAATGTCACTTCTTGCATACTCATTCATGATATCTGAATCTAAAGTTTGTTGTGACAGATCATCATTTTTCTTGAGTGAGCGATGGCGATGAATATTCTTGCGCATAATCCCTTAGGAATATATATTCACATTGAAGAAGATAGCTTGCTGCAAGTACAGCTAAAAACCATTAAAAAGCGTGTACTTACTACTGGAAATGCTAGATTATCTCATCATATACACTAGCTACAGCTAATCGTATGTGTCTAAGAAAAAACATATCGCATCACAATTCACAATCAAAAAGTTTTATCAAGAAGAAAGTTGGTTATACTTTGTTCATCTAAATTCTTTAGTTGGTGCATCTAAATCATACTTACGTTCATTAGTTTAACTTGTCTTGTTCAAGAAGTCACCTCAAATTTGTTGTTGTGGAATGTTTTCATTCTTAAAATACTTAATGATATATTGCTAAAGTCAGAAGTACTATTTCAGAACAAAATGTGCTAGATTTTCATAGTTTGTACACTACGAATCAGAGTTCTAGTGCGACGACGAAAGTAAAGTAGCATGTATGACATACGATGAACAAGTCAAATCAAAACCCTCTAGCTCCATGCAACTTGTGGATTTAGCTTGCTCATATTTTGAGATATACTCTCTTTCCCTTGTGGCTATATAACCCGTTTTCTTCCTCTGCCTTACACATTCCACGTTATTAGTTTTCATGAGCTATCCACATCCACATCCTTTCTAGCTCACCTATTCCTACCATGCAAAACAAAGCAAGGACTTCTCGTGCTTGTCTCATTGCTACAGTTGCACAATTCATTCCCCATAATATCTAACTTTCTCTGCTTGACATGCTAGCTCAAGAAGTATATATACTATGGTATACTAAGGTTACGCTAAAACATTGAATTCTGCTAGTCGTGTGGCATTTCACTCAGGGATTCATGTTCACATCCTTGTTAAAGCTTTCGCATACAATAAAATGCTTGCAAAAAGCAAAAGAAGAAGAGCGCACACTAAAACCAAATACCTTGCATGATGCTTTTCAATATTGTTACATACAGTCCTTAAATTTGCTAGTCCAAATAACGTTCAAGTTTCCTTGCGATTCTCATGTAGTATACGATACAATAATACTCGCTTGGGCAACGCTTCAACCCACGACGTACAAGGAGCTCTCCTGACTAGAAATATATTGAGCATCAGTATTAAGCATGAGGCACTGAGCAAAAAGGAAACGCTGCGGTGTTTAATGTTACACAACTGCTGGATGCCTTTAGGTTATCTATACACAGTCCTATATCAACATCTATGGACACACATCGCTAGGATGCACACAACATTACATTTGTACAACAAGGAGAGAGAATCCTTTTTAACCACAACATGCTTTCTTATGAACATGGTTTCTTTTAAGAAGCGTACAAGTAAGTGCTGTAATATTGCGAAGGTAGAAAAAGAGCGTAGTGCGCTTACCGCAAACCAAAGAAGCAAGCATTATCAAAACAATATGTTGATTGATGCAAATACATGTTATGAAAGTTGAACTCAGCAACTTGTTGTGTTAGATTGAAGTGGAGATAGAAGTAGAGGGATATATACAATCAAAACATTTATTGCAACATTTGCAACTGACTTTATATACGAACTATGCACGTTGGCAGGCTCCTAATGGATTTAAAGCAGATAGATAGTCCATGTTTATTGGGG
Organism: Orchesella villosa; assembly: GCA_036850725.1. Taxonomy (NCBI): domain Eukaryota; kingdom Metazoa; phylum Arthropoda; class Collembola; order Entomobryomorpha; family Orchesellidae; genus Orchesella; species Orchesella villosa. The sequence continues at coordinate 6,490 of JAANSM010000819.1, read as the reverse complement.
TATGTTCGGCTCCTTTGAGTATCTTATGAGAGTTATATACCAACACCAACTGAGATAATCCTTGCTACACACACAAACGTCAGCAGTGTTGATAAGCCACAGCTGTGCTTTGCTAATTTCATAATATGGGCAGTGGTTTAATTGTGATTACGCACACATGTTCTGCGCTGCCATCAAAAGGCTTTTATGTGTGAGTTCAGTTCAGGTTTTCCATACTTACCAAAAACTCCTCTGACCTTATCTTAATCAGCTCTAAAGTTTTTTATGACAGTCTTCTTTAAAGTCAACATCATTCATGATAAACTGTCAACAACTCCTTTAATGATTTTCTCTCATCGTTATCACAGGATGTAGGAGCACATTACATAAATTTGGTGGGAACAAAGTTCGTCTTTTCATCTTGACCATGACATTGTACATGGTCGTGTGATTCGTATATCATGATACCAGCAGTATTAGTTACTCACCAGAAAAGTCGCAATTTTGCTTGGAATCCAACCAGTACCGTGTCAACAGTGAGACTGTTATTTTAGCCAAAGAAAAAAGAGGTCGAAGGCTCGAAAAAAAATGTTTGTGGAGAGGCTTTTTCGTTTGCTCATTTTAACTGGATTGGTGGTCGTTTCCCTCGCCGCGTACGAGTACACTGACGGTTATCGTCGACGAGTGTACAGATACGCGAAGCCGGTTCCCATTTCATGGAGTTACTCTACTCCAGGCAATGATCATTATTTGCCAGCAGGAGCCCCGACTAGCGCACAAACCCAGTACGGTGCAGGGATATCCCCAGTTGTGAATCAAGGTGGAGACGGGAGTCAAGGTTGGGTTGTCAAAACTCGTCGACGGAATTATGCTGATGCCTCCACCGCTCCGGTGACATCCCGACAGGTTTCCAGACAGTAAGTCTTTTCATGCTTATTTATAAAGGTGAAGCATACAGAACGAAGGTTCAAAAATGCACAAAGAATTAATTTGTTCACGTGTACAGCCTTTGAAATGCCATTTCTCTGCTCGTATTTTTGTGTGGGATCATTTTTGGTTGCATAAGTCGTCAATCCACCAATAAACCTAGCGTGGTTGTAAAATCCTTTTTTTGTTTCGTTCTTCAATCCAATTCCTGATAACGGCCAAGCATTATACAGTTGATTGTTAGCCTAGAAAGATCATGCATAGAGTTATAAATGATAATAGGATTGAATTCCATCGTTAGGAAAATATGGGAGCATGAACTCAACTTTGGTGTTATTGAAGCTCACATGAAACAAAAGAATGAGATTGAACATTGAACTGGAAACAAGTGGGAAGCCACACTTGAATACTTATAAATAACTCTTTGAACTTCAAATTGCGCAAACAAGCCAAGCAACATGACTTTTTAGTAAGCAACACACAAGGATCCTATTATTTCCCACTAATCGTAAGTCTTCCTACCTACGCACACCTCAAGCTGCTAGTTTACAACTTTGGCACTTGGATCATTAATTGGAAACGTGATGAATATCAGAACCCATGAAACTCTCAATCTTTTCATTTCATATGCTAAAAAAAGTTTAGACTGATTGTGAGTACGAATGCCATCATATTGTGCCATTGTGCAATGGTTATAATTACGATTTCCCGTTAAAACACGTTGTACAAAGTGCCACGCTCTAGAGAGAGCGCTTTATTCAGAGTTCTATGAATAGTTGTTTCTCATTTTATTTTATTTTGTAATGTGATGTTCATGATGCAGATAAATACTAAGATTTGGGAAGACCCACTAATTTGGAAATTGTTAGTTCTCGTTGCAAGAAAGCAAAGATAGAAAAATGAGATAAAGAGAATGTATAACAAGAAGTTAAAGATATAACATAATAAATAGCTAGGACAACTGCACTGATTTGTATTATTATTACAAGGTATTATTACTGTTATTCATCCTGGAAGGTCTTTCCCATCATCATTATCCCGTTCTCAATCTTTATGTCGGCCTGAGAGGTTATATAGTGTGAGTAGAAGTAGAATGCATCTAATGAGGATTATTCATGTGATGCTCGTTTATTCTCGTCTTTAAACTTTTTCCGTTATATCACCACATGTGTAAAAGTTGTTGTACAAAAGTAAAAGTGTCTTAATAATTTGACACGAGCTCGAATTTCGGGATCAAAATAATGTTTAAAAGTACTTTTATATAAAAAATGAAGCTACTATCAATATGCGCTAATTTTAACTATTATTTAACAGTCGGCGGTGTTGTTTCTTCTTTAACAAAAATTATTTAAAAAAAGCTATTCCGGCGTAGTTGGTCAACTCCTTTTCTTGCTGCTCGCTCACCCACCAGTACTGCCACTACTGCACTCTGTAACTGTGTGAGGCATTCGTGTAGCAATAAGGATGGGGGTTAGTACCATGCTTTTTGCTTTCAATCTAGAAGAATAGAAAAGTTTTATTGTGTGTGACTAACATCTTCACATTTTGTTGCAGGGTAGTGTGTAGTTATAGTAATATTAATAGGCATGTTGTTGACGATGAAAATATTAATTATAATTAGTATTAAGTGATGACGATTGAATAGCTATATAATGTGATGCAAATGTATCAAATAAAGTATGAATGAATGAACTTGAGTGTATAGGAATAAATAATGAATGAATGAATGAGCACGAGATGATTTTTTCCTGATTAACTCTGGTAAAATCATACTTCAGTTTTGAGTGATCTGCCTGCATAAGCTACAAAATGTGTATGCTGTTTAGAATCAAGATATAATATGCGTGCATCCACGGTGTGTAACAAAACTAATGTCGATTATGAAGGTTTACTATCCACATAATTAACATTATACAGCTTTGTATATTTGTTGCTATAAAAACCCTTGTTGCTATTTTGCCATTTACAGACAGCTTAACAATGTGGATCCCTCCTCGGGTAGTCGATGGTACTCAAATTTACAGAAAAAGTCATCAGTTGCACCCACGCCGAGTCTCCAATTAGACAACCATAATCGGGTCCAAATGGGAGTTTCAAATAGCCTGTGTGATGATGCCAAGGTAGAGAGAGATATAACTCTTAAGCTTTTCTTTCTAAGCATCTTTCTATTATATGCTTACAATAAAAATTTGAGATGCGATGAAGATGAATCAAAGCTTCCAAGAAGAATTTTGTATGCCATGCCAGCTCACCAGTGGCATCCTTACTGAGATAGCTAGTACAAAGCACCAAAATATATTTCACTGTATGAGGCTCCACGTGCCGGATAATTATGTACAATTATTGTAGGCGGACGAGTAAGCCATATCCAATTATTATATCAATTATTTCTCAGTTTCAGTCAACTTCGTAGCAAGTTCAGTGACATGAGGAGAATGGAGAGGAGAAGAAAGAAAATAGCTATGATTCTACTGTATTTTGCAATGCGTCTAGGAATACATGAATGACTTGCCATAGCCCATATGCCTTATTCTTGAATGTAGTGAATGATTCATAAAATAAAACAGGGCAAACAAATTACAATCAGGAAAAAGTATAACAGACCTACAAGGAAGATATAAGAAACGGATTTGGAGTTGATTTCTAGACATAGAATAAACTTTGACCTCGTTTGTACATTTGTACGAAGCATAATGATAATTTTTATTTCTCGCAAATCGTTTTGAATTGAATTTGTCTCAAAGGTTTAAAACTGTCTGAGTTTTTTTGCAAGATTAAAAATATCCTACTCACTTACCAACGTCGCATCATATGTGTCAACGAACTAGGGTTATCTATACGTATTAACTTTCGTTATTTTGTATATTGTATCGTTCGTGACATTTTATAAATGAATTCCCAAAAACTCAAGTTTCGAACTAAACTAGTTTTAATGTGTGCCCTAATTTCCATTTGCATTTCTTTCTAAAGAGTAATCTAACCGTGGATTGGAACCTTTCTCCTATAAACTACACATGCTTCCATCCGGAGACTAGATTTCCAAGATCGTTTGCTACGGAGCCGTTGCTGGAATGCGATAACTTGCCCCCTAAATACGTTGTAAGTTCAACGAAAAAGTAGCATGATTCTGTAACAAAGGTAACCCTACTATGAAATTGTCTTATTTAAACCTTCCAAATATAATTCTCTCCTACCCACTAGCCTGGACATGTCTGTATGGATCAAGAGATAGAATACAAGGATCCAATTCCAACTCAGTAAGTTAATAAACGAAGCCCATTTCACATTTTATTTAGCATAGCTCTTTCATGGCATCCCAGAATATTCAAAGGGCAAAACTTTTAAACCATTTTCTCATTAAACTACAATTTCATTTTTTCTCTCGTTGCAGTGGAGATCATCGCCCACTTTGGCCAAAATTCGGGGAGTACATGTTTGTTCCTCGCCAAAGATGGCTACACAACATTGAGGTAATATTTCCGTTTCTTTTAGCCCCAAGCTTATATATCTATCCTATGCTTACTAACAAAGTCACATACTTTATGAATATTATAACAGAAACCCACACATTGCGTTCTAACTCCAAACGCAAAGTTATGGATTATGGACCCTACAGGCAAATATTAGAGATTTGTATTCCCTTTGTGTTTACATTATTTTTAAGAACATTTTAGTAGACTTCTTTCCTGAAACACAAAAGTAGATGTTTAGTAAAACTATTCCGCGTACACAGCATTTTCCGGTATCCTTCTCGCTAAAATTTCCAACCTTGAGACGAAATTCCTTGTAAGAATCCATTTAAGTTGGAAAAGAGAAGTATATAGTAAATATGTACAAGTACACCGCAACACGGAACCAATAACATGTTATGATATGATGGCTAGACTTAGAAACTAGTGGAGTTTGAAGCACTTTGGTTGCTTGCATGTTTATCATGGATGTAATCCCCTTTTTCTTCTACCTACTTAAAATGAAAATGGAAAAGATCATGGATATTATCCTGCATCTTTGCATATAGCATAGTCAACATCACTACTATCACAAGCTGCCTGCGTGCACCGTTCTTACATCATCATCAGCCATCACGCTAAGATACTTTGACCTGATTTTGTAAGGACGATGAAATTTGTTATTTAATGTTACATATATACGCTTTGACTACTTGTCAGTGTGTGCTTTTGGGGTGAATACTTGTGATTGCGACATTTTGTATAAAGCTAACGAGAGATAGACATGCCACTATTATAAAATTGATCTGAGAGTTTTGGTTAGAAAGCTCCAAAAGATTTCAAGTTTTTGTCACATTTTACCACTTGAAAAGATGAAGTTGTTCCTCAATTTTCCAATCATTTAAACTTTCGTACGGGAGGGCACTATGATTATCTGTATCTACTTCTCAATTAATTTCTCATCATGACATGATATGCTCGCGTGTTATTAAATCTATGCTTGTAAGCCGACTCATACAGAACGTTTTTCAGAAGTTTTAGATAATATACCAATTCATTTCGTTTGCTTAAAAGTTGATATAAAGAATTTCACTAAGTGGTTTCATTGAAAATCAGGCGATTAAATCTTAGATAAATTACAATTTTCCAATCTAAAACTACCTTTGATTTTCAGCATGGGGCCGTGGTTATGCTATACCATCCTTGTGCGTACCCATCGGAAGTCAACAGATTGCGGACGATTGTGAAAGGATGCGTTGGGAAACACGTCATCACTCCCAGCACGTTTCTAACACCTGAACGGGTAATACCATCTTCCTTACTCAAAAGATTTATTACAAACTGGAATGTTTGCTGAAAGTACACAGGTGTTATACGAACTTACGGTCGCAGATTTCACGTTAAGTTGTTATTTTACGAATATTTTTAGCCACTTGCGTTGGTTGCATGGGGATGCCGCCTGTTGATGTCCGCAGTAGATGATGAAATGGCCATGAAGTTCATTCAAGCAAGTGCCCACAAAGGACAAGAAGGGACTTACACAAAAGAGGGTCAATATGAGCTATGGCTTCTCAACGAAGCAAAGTCTTCCGGAGCTGGTGCCAAATATGGTTATTCCAAAGTCTCTTGTGATGCCATTGATCGGAGAGCATTGTAAAAATTTGCAAAAGAACAAAAGCACAAGTTTTAATGGTAATTTCATCGAAAGAAAATGTTTAATTTAACCAACGAGCTGGGTGCCAATTTTAGCTTTAAATATAGTGACGCTTATACTACAAATGAACTTTCCAATCCAATCCACCTTATTTTTATCTGTGACGCTATCGGACTGACACTTCTTCCTACATTCCTGTGAAATGAAACGAATTGCAACAAACACTCATATTTCAATGGTGACTGATAAAACTGTCGTGTGATAGATAGATAGATAGGTTTTATTTGAGTGTTTACAGGCATCAGATACATTCGTATTTGCTTTTCATGCCCTAACACTATTAAGCTATTAAAAATAACTCAATGACAATTATAAAAACATCGCCAGTATTCCATTCCAAATTAGTTAGACATCATATTCACAAAAATCCGCGTCATGAATTACATTACTTAGAAATCATTCCAAAATATAAAATATAGAA